>APFE030932790.1:0-15200 GCA_000404065.3 Pinus taeda | reverse complement strand
TATATTTATTGTACATAGTAATTAATGATATAGTACATAGTAATTAATAATAAAGTACACAAAATTTTTCTAAAAAAGTCACAAGTTCAAATCTAAAATGAGGTAGAGGATGAGTATATGTGTTTTCTTTGTCTCACAAACAAAGGATTGATATAGTAGTATAAGGAATGAATTATATATGACATACAAAATGAACTATATATCACATGCTACTTTATATAAAGAAAACAAAACAAAATTAAATGTTGACTTTATATGTCTTAGTTAATATTCAAATTAAAACATGTATAAATGTAAAAGAACATCAATTAATTCCATTTGATTTCATTTATTTTAATTTAGAAACGAATGTAAAATGTCAATCAACATCAAATAATTTGATGTGACAATACTCTATTTCATTCATATGAATTTATATAAGAAATGAACAAAAATTAATAAATTGGATAAATATAAAGTACGAAACCATGAGAAAAAACGAATATAATAAATAAATATAATTTTACAAAACTATTAGCTATAACCAAACCATGGGATAACACTTTCAAAAACTATTTACAATAAAAGTATTGATTTAAAAGAAAATTTAATAATAATAATTTAATTAATAGAAATTAAGAATTCATAATTATAATATTTTTAAAATCAATTAAGATTAATAAAATTAATTTAGGTCGGTAATGTTGGTGTGGGGTAGCTAAATTTGGCTAAAATCAGCGACAAACGTCCAAGTCCATCAAATGGGATGGATTTCATTTCTACATTAGTGGTTTTTGTCAAGGATTCAGACTCTCTGTCCTTCTGCACCGCAATAGGTGAGATTATCAAATCAAACGACATCAGGTGTGCAATGTTTGTAGGTTGTCATGGCCTTCCCCAACATATGATCCACCTTTTGAATGGACATATCTGGAGAAATTCAATCCTATGTGAGGTTTTATGTGTCGATATAGCGTTTTCTCTACAGATCGATGCAGCCATGGATATTATGCGGAGAATCTGTGGTTTTTCCTTACAAATCTAGTGGAAATTAATCTCTCTCTGGTACACAAATATGGTATTTTCTTTGTATATCTATGACACCACGACTGTTATGCATCATATCTGTGGTTTTTTCTTGCAGATTTGGTGGGAAGGCGTCTATCTCTGGTATGGGATATGTGGCCTTCGTATGTTCTAATTGCAAAAGGATACGATTCGATCCCTCCTGGTGATATAATAACATAGCAATTTTTCAGAAGAAAAAGCAGTATTGATTGTATTATGCTCAATATAAACAGTTTTGTATACAAATTTGCTATGTTCAATAATAACATAGCAATTTGCTATCTCGAAAATGGTGCATTCCATGTCTCAAGATCTTTGACAGTTTGATGAGAAGATGTTAAGGATCTTTGTAATGGAGGGTTATTTCGTAGACTATAATCCCATTGAGGTCTCTTCTTCCTCTCCCCATTTCAACCCATATGTGGATTCCTCAAATAAAGATCTAGGTGCAGAGGAGTCCTTCCAAATATTTGTGAAACTCCCCAAGCGAGAAATATGTCCTATTTTGGGTCTGGCCTCATATCTAGTTATAGAGTTAAAGAAGAAGTCCAAAAACACTTTAAGCATTTGGATGATATTACAAAACTTGATCTGTGGAGGCAAAGCATTGCAAGATGATAAGAGGATGAATAATTACTGCATTATTCATTTCTCCTTTATTGTCTTAAATTTGAGGTTGCGGGGAGGATCTCTAGGATCCAACAATCCCAATTAGGGTTCTATTTCGTATCGAGATGCAGTGAAAAGTAAGGGAGAGTCACATGTTCAAACTGGTCAGACGAGAAATTCTGGTCATTCGAGGCAGCAGGGAAGAAGTTCAGTGTAACTATGTATAGAAAAAATATTTTGGGTCTTTATATTGGTGATTAGATGGAACATGCTTCAGAAATGGTAGTAAATGTACTAGAGGTAAAGGACCTATTCGACGTACTCCAATCTCGTGTTATTTTTTTGCAGGTTTAATGGTTTTAACCAAATCAGAATATCTTCATTAGTGGGTTTTCTCTAACTCGACTCTTAATTGCGACATCTATCTGTGTTCAAAAGGATTTTTTATCATGCAATTTGACACATGGAAGGATTTGGACTATGCCCTAAATGAGGGGCCATGATTTTGGGGGATTATATGTCTTTTTATTACTTCATGGTTCTTAGGGTTAAATGTTGGTGGTTTAAAAAATGTTAGTGTGGGTGAGAATGCATAATATTCCTCTTCTTTTTTAGCGCCACCAGGTACTAGAGGGAATTGGAAACACTTTGGGCAAATACATAAAAACAAATTTAGAAAAATCTCACAAAGGAATATTTACTTTTTCCAGAATATGTGTAGAGGTAGATCTCAACAAAGATTTACCAAATCATATCCATTTAATTCATAATAGTTTTCATTGGAGACAACCTCAGGGTTTGAGAACACAACATTCAAGTGCAGAGTATGTTTCCGGACTATATATTTACAAAACTTTTGTCCACAAGCAAAGAAGTTTCGAAATAGGAAAAAGAAGCAGCCAAAAAAGCCAAAGGGATGGTAGGTGCCAGATCCACAAATTTCATAAGATGAGGAAGAGAAATTTGTGGTGAACCAGATGAATGTAGAGGTACAAGGACACCAAGGCACATCAAAAAGCAATGTGGAAGACCATGGAGGAACAATGGTCCAAATTCAAAAAAATTATGAAAAATCAGAGATTATAGTGCAACAAGAGGTGGAAGCAGTCCCTTAATTAGAGGCAGGCAGCAGTCCCTTAATTAGAGGCAGGCAGCAGTCCCTTAATTAGAGGCAGGCAAAGTGAAATGATCCCATGTCTCAGAAAGTCTAGATTCATAAAAATAAGTTTCTTCGAAGGTGGATGGAAATCATTTAGAAATTGTAAACGCCTCCTTCGCAAGGAGTTTGCCCAAAGGTTGAGAAAAAACAAGGTAGAAAGGGGTAGGCTAAGTGATTTTTCTACACTTAGTCATGTATTTTCTTAGTTTATTGTTTCTTTTTGTGGAATCCAACTTTGAGCTAGCATGACCAAATTCTTTCTAAGCATCTGTAGAATGTAATTTTGTTCTTTGAATAAAATTACGATTTTCCTCGAGAAAAATGGCAGCTAAATTTGACCATTAATAGATTTATTATACAAATTATGTATGTGGTCCTTTAAAATTATATATATATATATAATATAAATATATATATATATATAGAGAGAGAGAGAGAGAGAGAGATATAGATATAGATATAGATATATATATAATTTAAAGAATGAAAATACAAAACAATTATACATGAGAGACCAATTAAACACTTTACCAATAATTATAGCAAATAATATACATGAAAATGTCCACCTCAATTTATAAGAGAAATTCAAAAATAAAAAATAACTAAATCGAGAATTAAACATTATAATCTATAAATACATTAAATTAAAGTTTATGACATTCTTTTATCAACATTATTAATTAAGTTTCAATAGCCTAATTAACAGTATTTTTAAAAATCATATGTTTAAGTTGTTTAATTTGCAACCATCAATTGCATAAGGGTTTTTCAGGGTGTAGAATCTATTTATGCATTCAAAAGTGTGTTTTAGACGACAAGAAATTAAAATATCACTAGAAATTGTATTGGCAGACCAAAAATCCATTTCATATATTTACTACGCTATGCAAAATTAAGTTTAAGATAATAATTAATTTTTATAATTTACAAGTTTAAATTTCAACAATTTAAAATTAATAACTTAAAAAATATATATATATATATTATACTTTTTTCAAAAAATTCAAGATAAATTACTATTAATATACTATCATTTATATTAATTTATAAAAATAATATTTTAGCGAACAAAACACTAATAAACTAAGTATATATTTGAGAAATGAAATAAAAACTATAAATTATATTATTTTTAAAACTAGCCTAGAGCTATCTTAACTTTTGATCTACCAAGCAATAAAAGGGATCAAATCTCTTGAGATACAAGCCTCTTTTAAAGTGAAAAGGGATTTGATTCCTCTCTATGCTCGGTAGATCGTGGGTTTTTCTCTTCTTGCTTTTTGTGGTTTTGTCTTGGTGATTTGTTGGGTGTGGGAAAGGAAAGAAAATGAGCTCTAAAGAAGCGCTGAATAAAACCCAACTAGAAGTGTAAGACCCTAACTAACTCTTGTACATTAGATAAATGATAGTGGAAAGCAGAAGAAGATGACAAAATGACTAGGTGAACTCGCTGGGTCAACATGAATAAAATGGACAATGGCATGATAGCTATGAAAATAACATAAGAAGGAGCTTCTCATAACTAGAAAATGTGCATGGTTGATATACATATATGTGTATTATATCTTTTATGAACATGAGAAAGATGGGAAAGTGAAATAAATGTATGGTTATGCTAATAAGTTCGAAAGGTTATTAGTTGAGAACTATCATAGTAATAAGATAAGTGATTAGTCTATAAAGTATGATCACTATGTGAATGGTATGAAAATAGAATAGGAACTTGCCATGTTTTGGTTAAAAATAGTGAGGTTACTTAATGGATTCCATGATGTATGGAACACCTTTAGGAAAGTGTGCAGGAATGACCCATTGTTGATAATTATCATTATTAATATGTTATGTTTATGCTCCTGATATTGGTTGTGAGCATTAATGAAAATGATAAAGACTAAAAATTGACAATGTATGAATAGCATGGATGAGGAAATGTTAGAATTGAATGAACAATTGAGTATTGCAACAATAGGAATGTCATCAAAAAGTTGGGCGCAAAAAAAAATCTTAAGTTGAAAGTGTTGGTAATGATAGCCAAGGTAAAAAGGGTAAAGGAAAGGAATTGGGTGAGAATTCCTTTAGATAAAATTTTCCTAACATTAATACCTTTTGGCATATGTATGCATTGTATTTCAGGAACATGTTAATGATGAAATGAATGTATAGGATGTCATTTCACTTAACAAGTCATTATTGAGAATCATCCCAGTGGAAGGACGATTTATTAATGTCTCTAAAAATCTGAAGATTGTGTGAATGACATGTTTTGGGATAAGATGACGAGGTTATCCAATAAGGTCCCCTGTCATGTAAGGGATCCAACAAATAAGTGTGAACTCTTGTTGTTAACTATTAGTATGTCCACGTGCTTATAATATATGTGTGTGTGTGTGTGTGTGTGTGTGTGTGTGTGTGCCATGTTTATATTATGTTTATGATAAGGAAACGATGCATGTGGTATCAAAAAGTATACTAACAACTAGTTGGATTCCTTGGCCAAATCATGAGGCACATACGCCACTGAGTATCAATTCGGGTTGTGAAATCACTCAATGCAAATAGTTCAACTATTACCACCACCAAAGTGCTAACTAGCCATTTATATCCTTATCAAAAGATAACATTTTCCTTAATGGAGGGGTGGTGGTAAATAATATTTGTGTCTTCAATAGACTACTTGAATGGCAGTTACCACATTTGTTGGGAGGTGAGTGAGAGTGGGGGGATGGGGGGGGAGGTGCGGCTTTTTGGGACATGTACGAAAATACTGCATGGAGCAATATAACCACCATTGAGTGCTTGTTTCAATTGAGAACCACTTCGTGAGATGGATTTGAATACAAAGCTAGCTAAAGACTGTGTGGAGCATATACAACATTGGGTGCTTGGTTTGATTGAGAAATCACTCAATGCATAAGCAAAGAGGAAGCTACAAATACAAGTATTGATTATCAGTTTAAAGAAATTTCTATTTAAGTTATGATTTATTATGTTTTAATTTTTTTATGATTGATATCATAAGAATCATGCACTTTTGATGTAGGTGAACTAATGAACTATCTAGCTTAAATATATGAGATTGACTACAAGTAAACACTATCAACACAATAATATCAGAGTGCAAAGAAACAACCTAAGGGTGCTAAAGATATCGAGAAGTAGGCCATTGCAATGATACTAGAACCTATGAGATGCATTGATTTCCATATGAGATGTCACGACTAATATGATTGTGCTAATAAAAGAAGGCAGAGAGATGCCTTGGCTAGAAAGACTCTTCTTGTTCAAGGAAGCGTTGTCAAGGGATGGATCGTCCAAAGGAATATGAAGAAGAGAAGGGGATGTCTAAACTTGGAAGGTGTGTATCTACAAGGAAGAGAAAACCAAAGCAAACCAGTTTAAAAAAAAAAAGTCGTGTGCATACTCAATGGGATCGAACACACTTTGGTTGTGTCCTGGGAAACAATGAGTTGAACTTGTTTCTTGAAGGAGCCCTGAGCATAGTGAACAACACAATTAGACATGTATTTCGACACATGAGAAGTGATGTTGAGATAAAGAGTTGTAAATATAGAGCTCATATTTGTTAACATCCTTTGTTTTTCAGAACATTAATGGTGGTGTTCCTTTAAGGGGGTGGGGTTTGTAACATCCCTTGTGCTACCCTTGCTTATTGTGACGATGATTATGATTGTAATGTCAACAAATAAGGATCATGACTGGATGGAGCTCTAATTAAACATATAATAATTATTAATAATTAATTAACACAATTGAAGGTTGGACTACCTTATGGATTCTAGGCCCGAGGGGAAACGTGCTTGCTCACTTATCTTTACCTAAAGCATGCCTGCCAACTTGTCTTAATTAAATAGACATGACCCATACCATTTGATAAAACGTTGAGGTTGTTCGAATACTTAGGTGTCAATCATCTGACATGTGATAATGCGATGAGACTAGGCCTGAACTAAAGAGGGCATAGCTCATCATCAAAAATAGTACACAAGTGAAGGAGTGGATCAACACCATCACTTTAAGAGAGAGGAGGTGGAGTAACATACAAAACCCCCTCCTAATAGGTGAAGGGACATGATCGATTGGCCGATAAAAAAAAGGGGGCATGCAGTGCACATTTAGAAGGTTGATTAGGGAGCACCAGAGGAAAAGGAACATAAGATCAGGTTGCGGCTTTGGTAGCTGCAGGAGAAAAGAACAAGAAGGTGTACTATACATTGGGAGGTTGGGAGTGGTTGACTTGGGTTGGGTCATATTCCCCTATTCCTGATGCATTTTTGTTGAATTGATAGTGTGTTCTTTGTGATGTGGTGAACCATTTGTGTGACTATGCCTTATAACCAATGAGTTCTTTATTTGAACCCATGTGGCATGTGCAAACTTGAGTGAGTGAATGGACCACTGGGTGCTGGATATTGAGCTGAAAAAGCATTGGAACAATTAACTCCATCTCCTTAAATCATGTTCAAACCATTGGTGTGGACCCTTTCCTTGTGTAAGCGTCTCCCTCAAACCTTGGATCTAGCTCGGGGGTGGTCAACTGCAAGAAAGAGTGTAGTGTAGCTAACCTATGGTTGGGTGGAGTGTCGAAGTCCCTCCTTCAATTTCCATATGAATCAACGCAATTAGATCAGTATTCTTAGTTAATTGTAGGTTGTTTGGTATATCCTCGATTGCTGACCTACAACCACTAAGGATTGACTGTAATATCTTGAGCATCAATCTTTATATCTTGTACATATGGAACTCACTATTGTGAATAGGTTTATGGGTGATCTCTTTAGTAGTTCAATTTGTGTTTTATGTATATGGAATATATATAGCTAGAAATGTTTCTCAAGTCTTTGTATGATTATGAGTTGTTTTCATGATTGTGCATGGTTGTTTAATATGTTTCATGTAACCTATTAAACATTTCTCATGAGGGAATGTGGTATTCTTGTTGTCTTTAATGAGGTTTTGAAATGAATACTCTCATGGTTTTGAAGATTGGCATATTTGTGTGTTTACTGATGTGTTCATGTATGGTAGATATATTTGTAAGAGTATGCATGGTCGATTAATGTATTCAATCAATTGCTACAATATGTAAATTTCAATTGTTTGGCATGGTTATGGAGATTTGACTAATAAGGATTGTTAATTGTCTTCACGCTGCATAGTATATAAGTGGACTTGATAGAGTGGGTCAGGATCTATTATGGGTCATACATGTTGATATCGTCTTTGAGTCATAGAGTAATGTTAGCCATGGCTTGGCTTGATCTAAAGCCTCTTAATATGCATGAGGTTAAACTAGTGAGGTGTTGTGGTTGTGTATGGCCCTTGGCAAGTCAATGGTAGAGTAGCACCTGACTGCAAGAAAAGTTTGAGTAATACCCATGAGTCCTTAGGACCTTCAATTCCATGTATCATAGAGACCTCAAGATGAGTCATAAGGTCGAATGAGTCCTTGATGGGCATAACAAATGATATTGGGTTTGGAAAAGACTGGGGGCTTAGTCCTAATTGTGTGTTAATCACCTATGCAACACCTAACTATAATGATTAGCATTAACACATGCCTTGGCATCCTTGCCAAATCATGCACATTGACCACTATGGAGACTTAGCGCAATTGATAGAAGGTGTGAGGCACGGCAGTAAATCCTTCCTGACAGTAGTTAAAAATAAGTATGTCTCGAGGATCGGAGATAGGGCCCCACAAGATGAGAAACTTTGGTAGAAGGATACAATAGTATCTATGTTGCAGGAGATGGAAAATAGCTTCACAAGATGGAAGGTCTTGACATGTGTTGATGGGAATATGTCGAATAATGTGGAAGCCACAACTAACTATGAACAATTATAAAGTGGAAATATTTAAATTGCAAGAATGGGTGCAACTCTAGTGGGATCCTGACTTAAGCCAAGATGGCAGGTACCATGTGGATAGATGATGTTACATGGATATGTGACGTGGTATAGATACTAACATGGATTTTGGGTCAACACCTAACTATAGTGATTAGCATTAACGTGTGTCATGCCATCCTTGCCAAAGCATGCACATTGGCTCCTATGGAGACTTAGTGCAATTGATGGAAGGCAGGGAGTGTGACAATAATTCCATCCTATCAATAGTTAGAAATAAGTAAAGAGAGAAAGAAATAAAATTATTTTAACATCCACGAGGATAAATATAGCCTATGCGACAGATTGCTTCTTCATCTAGTTGATGTATTCAATCCTTTCCCTGTGAAGCCTCACAATAAACGCTCCCATCTTCTCGACAAACCCCTTGGTAAATAGATTATCTCTCAAGTAATGAAGATAGGGCCTCGTAGGACGATAAAATTTCATTGTAGGAGATGGTAATATCTATGTTATAAGAGATGGTAAATGGCTCTGCGGGATGGAAGGGCTTGACATGTCTTGACAGGAATACGTTGATTAATGTGGAAGTCACAACTAATCATGAACACTTATAACATAGAAATCGTTAAATTGTGAGAATGGGTGCAACCCTAGTGGAACCTTGACTTAAGCCTAGATGGCAAGTGCCATGTGGACTGATGAGGTTACGTGGATACGTAATGTGGAAAAGTTAATGAAACTACTTCTAGGTGAAAATGATACATGGTAGTAATAATGGGCACATTGAGTTGTCACATCAATAGAATCCACCTGCCACTTAGTGGTAATTTATGGTGCCACATTATGTGGGGCACCACATAGTGTGGACATGGAAGTGGACGTGGCCAGGATCCACATCACCACAGGGAGCTCAACTCCTTGGTAGGGAGCTCAACTCCCTGATAGGGATTTGATAGTGTCTCATGTGTATGGAGGGTGTGGTGCCTCAGTTGACGGAAGCTACGATATGGGAATATGACCATCACTTAACATAAAAATTCATGGTGTGCGGTTCTTGGACTGTCGAAGGGCCATATTAAGCCTGGACATTGTGGCACAGTAGCAAGATGGGAAATTCTCTGCCTCGAGAGGCAGAGAAGGAGATGACTTATGATGGATAAGTTGGTTTGACCATCGAACTTCATATAAACTGATATAATGTAATTTAATGAATTTACAAGCAAAGGGTTGGACTTGTCGGGCCCGAGGTCCAGGTGATGTGGCAAGCACCACGTGGTCTCAACCCTGGTCACCTTGGTGCGTGGGTTGACGTGGAACTACCTGCGTGTGGTAGGGTTTTCATGAGGTTTCCATGTGGGTGGCACATGGTAGGAATAACTTTTGATTTGGGCATCGGATAAGATAAAGGTTATATTGCTCTATTTTTCAATTTAGAATACCTATCCCTCTATAATTCATATAGTTATAGGAATCTAGAAAATTTGAAGTAATTAAAGTTTTTCTTTTCATCAAAGTTAAAAACTTTGGCAAATCTTGATAATCTGAAAAGTTCTTAATTATAAAGATTTTTCAAAACCCTCAGAAATTTTAGAAATTCCCAAGGACTTATTTGTCACATTAAACAAATAAAATACTCATTTTGAAACAGCCAATCCTTTCCACCCAAAGTTGAAAGTTAACTAAAAGTGGAATAGAACACTTGAGAATTTTCTCTTTAATTCGATTATGGTCATTGAATATGTTGGTTGTGCATTCCCCTGAAATTTCTTTGCTCCAAGGTTCTGGCACAAACAATAAAGAAAACAATATAACAATGTACTTATATTTTTATTTCCATGGAAGGAATCTAGTAAGGTAGCATAGCTCTGTTACTTGAACCAAGAACCACTTTTGAGTTGAATACTTTCACTGTTGAAATTCCAGTTGGGCTGATAAATGCTCCTATTAGTGCAAGAGACACCAATTGATTTGAACCAACCTTTGCAATTAGTTGTCCAAGTTGTCAATGTTGTTAAATTTAAGGAAGTCAAGGACCCTCACTTGAATTGCATCTCATTTCCCTCCAACAAAATGTTCATTATAATACTGCTTCTTAGTTCAATTGCAACAACAATTTCCTCGAGAATGTGCTTAGCTAATATGATATGTTGTTCTAACACCTATCAATGCCCATGCCCTCCACATAACACTAGAGAATAGAAGCCTTTATGGTAAAATGTAGTTTGTCATAATGTAGGAACGTACAAAATCAAATGAAAAGAAGATCCTTTTTCTCACTTTCTTATGTAACAAAGAGAATTAACAAAGAGAATACATTGAAGAAGATGAATCTATGATTGCAGTTGTTGGACATTCTAAACACGATGAAGAATATGCTATTGTGGTTGTTGTTGCAGTAAGTTATGTGCTTCCCATTAAGAATTTTTTGTGTATTCTATTGATGCTTGAAATGCTTCCTTTGTATTAGTACGTGTGGCACACTGAAGTTGACATTGAAACTAATTGTAGTAGTCAAAATTGCAAAGGCTATTTTGAAGGATCAACCCTACTAATTTCTTGATGCAACGATTGCTTCATACCTAAGTTGCATGAACATGAAAACATATAGCAGTTTTGGAAATGGGACTCCCCCAAAAAAAGGGTGTGCCAAGGGAAATGTAGTGTGTTTGTGTGTATTATAAAAAATATATTATCTTGTAATAAAATAAGATTGATAGGTTAATTTGTATGTAAGTTTAAAAAATAATTAGAGGCTAATTTTTCTTTATTTTCTATAGATTAAGGTTTTTTAGACTTTCTATTTGTCCCATGCTCCTCATGGTCACTTGGGGGTTTCCGAGAAGTTTCCAAGGCATTTTCGAGTATGTGGGAACTTTAGGATTTTTGTGCAACATTGCTTTGTACACATTGGTTGGGTCCCTGTCACAAAAGATTCAATTCTCTATTCATCTATATCCAAGGATCCATGCCTAGCTCTCGAAAGTTTAAACCCTGAGGTGCCTGCTCATTATTTTTTCCCATCCACATAAAAATTTTATTCACGTTACCCTGGTCATCTTTGATAACAAAAGCTTCTAAGCATATTTGCTAGCATCCTTTATCCATCAACACATACATGGGTTCTTGATATGGTTGTAAGATGTAAGCATCCACAAAATGAATAGACTTAATATACATTCATCTTGCAGCTGATGCATTGATAACAAGGGTTACTAGTGAAATAACATAAAAATTTTGGAAATTTTCCAGTCCTAGATAATTTGCCACAATCCTACCTGACTTAGAGATGTTTAAATATCCTCAAGCACCTCCCCAAAGGTTTTTTTCATGAACCGAATTATGCCACTGTCTTTGTCATCTTTGTAAGCAATTGCTTTACCACCTTGTCTCTCTTACAACCAACATAATTGCAACAAGTGGTGCACGCTAGTTCAATTTCATGACTACATAAAGAAGGCATTCGAGCTATGTCCCAAAATAATCTATAGATCATTGCTCACCTTTTTTCAAAATCGGGTCACTTTTTTGGTATCTCTACGAAACAGGTAACAATATCAGTTATTGTTTCAAAGTTTACATTGTTCAAATTAATAGTGTGCAAGAATCAATATACTGGTACCCCAAGGTGCCTAACCAAAACCAATGGTGTAATTACATATTGAAGCATCTAAGGACCTATGTGCCTCGAAGTCAACAACAAGGAAGATCGAATTCAAAACTATCATCACAAAAGAATCCACCTTGGATGGATTGATCCTTTTGTATTCCCCAATATTGTTCAAGGGTTCAAACATCATATTGCCTCATGTCCTCAACCTTGTCAAAAACATGAAGGTTATAAGAATATGATTCATTTTCTTTAAAAGTTGTTTTCCTTTCCCATGCTTTGAGGACAAAGCATTTTTAAGAGGGGAGACTTGCAATATATCCGGGGTATATTAAAATTAAAATTAGTGTGATAATGTAGTAGCCATTATGTATTAAATAATACAATTTTGTGTAATAGTTAGGAAATTATCATGAAACCATTAGTGCATAATAATGATAAGTTGTGCTCTTTGCCAAGCATACAACCTATCAACTTCTACGTGTATATAAACATTAGTTGTATCACTCATATATATATATATATAATATATTGTGTGTGTGTGTATTTTGAGTTACTTTATGTATTGATGATGTTTTCGTGAAGTAGACTACCAAGTCTACTTTAGTTAACTTCTGAAAGTAATGTAGACTCTAATTTAGACTTGGAAATAATGGTCAGAGAGCACATATACACCTATAATCACATGATAACTCAATTTGCACAAGCTCACAATATAAAAACTTTGGCATCAAGCAGACCTCTTGCTTATAATAGCTTTATTGAGTGATTGAAAGTGCATTTCGTCCTTATATTTCAAATATTTTTCAACATGAAGTGGCACATTAATCTTGATTGTTTTAATCCCCTCAAACTTTGGCATTTTTATTGCAATTGATTGTGTAAGAATATATTAAATTGTATGTGAATCTTTGTTTACAAATGGTGCCCAATAGTTGTAGGCCACTAGGACCACTAGAGCTTATCATATATGTTGCAAGTTCATGAATTTGTGTGATTGTCATATACTTTAAGGCTTAGATACAAATAATACATGTATGGTACCTAGAATATTTTTTCACTTATGTTTTTTAATCACAATTAATAGTGCCATAGATGGCATCTATGGTTATCCATGGATATTCGCCAAAATGCTCCTTGCATTTGCTCAACTAAACCTTATGATATAATTTTGATGGAAACTGTACTAGGAAATGTTATATCTTGTGGTCTTCCTCTCACAGATAATGGTGTTTCCTTTTGAGTATGGGTCATGGGTCATGGTGATTATCAGTGTATTTTATGATGGCTCGTAACACTCTAAATTATTGTCTATGACTAGGTTGTTATATGGTGTGTTTAGAATTTACCTCTAGATAAGTTTGTTAGCTTATGAGTTGAGTTGTATTACTGGCAACCTAGGTAGGTATTTCATGTTATTTTCCCTAACCATTTTCACTCCCTACCATTTCATTATCATTTCATGCATTTTCATTTACTACTTTCTTGATTAACCTATAATATGTCATTGTAGCAAGTTCCAAAATAAAATCCTATGTACTGGAAAGCCTATAAAAGAAGGAACTAAAGTTAAATTGTAAGCATGAGCCATACCATCTTACTATAAACATCAATTTCATCAGGTCACATTCTCAAGTGAAAAAAAGGAAAGCAAATGAAGGGATCACACAAATTAGGAAAAGGAGACGGGTCATAAGAAAAAGAGGCTCAAGGAATGGTAACTCAACTCCGAGTGCTCCCTCTAAAGGCACACATGGATGGCCTGGGTGGATGATAAAATAATGACCCCTTGCCCTTGAAAGCTAAGTGGAATACTATTCACTCATTCCACATAACTATGTAGGTTAACTCATGAAAACATTGGTTCCCTAGTATTGCACTCATGACATCACCTAAACCTAACTTAGAGTCCTAGGAAATGCATATTGCCTTAAACGTTTTTGCATGTAATTAAGGCGATGCCCACACTATGGCCAAGTTAGGAAGGGATAAAAATTAAAAGGGCCATTGAACTATTAGAAGATCTTCACCCCCCGAACACATATTTGGAGGCAATTATCATCACTTTTGAAGAGTTCCTTACCTAGGGCATTGTGACCTTGCCTTGGGAATTGTAACACTTGCACTAAGTATTGTGCCTCCCCTTTGGGAAATGTGATACTACATCGAGAGTGTTAATATTACATTGAGAGTTGCGATATTTTCCTTTGCTTATGGAGGAGGTCACTAGATGCTTTATGGAGGTGCAATGTGCCTTGGAGGAATCACGATCATAGTTGCTGTAGCATCTTAACGAGCTACCCACCTTGGAGAGCTGCTACATGCCACATGTGTGGGTTGTTTCCTCATTTTGAGTGGTTGACTTAATTGTTGAGGTATACTTTGGTTTGAGGATAAAAGGTAGGATTCTATTGACCATTTGCTTCCTTGTTTGGACACTCTTGCATATATGGCATAACTATTTCATCTTGTATTGTGCTTGTTTTGCATTTGAATTCAGGGTCACTAGTTTTTTATAGACACAATAATTAAGCATAAAAGAGCAAGTTAAATTTAAAAAAGTAATTTTAAGACATGTGTTGGTGAATTGAGGTACCAATGTGTTATTGAATATGGATCATACAAAAGTAAATGGATAAGGTTGCCACTACTAACAATGTAAACTTTGAAATGGGAACTATAAACTCAAAACGGGAATTCTGGCCAAAAAACCTCGAAAAAACATCAAAAACGGTGCTAAAAACTAAAAGTGTTGATACTGAAATAACGCTTTTTTTTTTGGTAAATTTTCAACATGTTTTAAAACTAGCGGTGAAAACCAATTTTTTGCGCAAAAATTGTCCAAGAAACACCCTCAAAACGAAAAGTGTTAACACTGGGAAAACACACTGTCTTTTTTTTTTT
>APFE030932786.1:157317-188866 GCA_000404065.3 Pinus taeda | reverse complement strand
AGATATTTAGATACAAAAGATAAGCTAAAGCAGCGATCCCTCAGGATCAGAGATCCTAAGGGATTCGCTAATCGTTCAGTTCTTCTCATCCTTTTTCTTGCGCTCTCCGTTTTGGCGTCCACGTTCTTTTCCCTGGATCATTTGGCTCTAATTCTTCTTGATCGCGTCCGCATCCGGTTTCCTAGCGAGGGGACAGCAATTGCTTTCCCTTTGCTTCTTGTTTCTGCTTGATGCTCCCCTGTTTCCGCGTCCTTCTGCATAGAAAACATCGATTATTGGTGATTGAGCTTCGTTTGTCCATTTTTACACTATTTATCAAAATCCTTTTATTCTCTAGACTTATAATGCAGAAAAGGTTAAGAAACTCATTAGAAAACCACTAGATTACTATTCAAAAATCATACCTTTCAAGCGCTCCACAGACTATGAATAGGAACTTAATTATTTTTGGGGAGGAACAGGGATCCCGACTTATTGAGAGTAAAAAAAGTTGTTCCTTCAAAGAATCATGTAAGACTGTTGACATAGGTTTACTCGTTTATATTTTCCCCTTCTCCGTTTCTACTAGTTGGATGAGCTTGAACACACAGAGCAGAAGGATGAGTATAGGCATGGGGCTTACCAGTGTGGACATAGGTTCATGGTTGGACCAAAACTTCCCTTGCAGACAGTTCATATTTTCCATCAAGACTTCATCGGCCAAAAGTTACAACCAAGCACAGAGAAGCTAGACACAAGATTGGCCAAGTTCTGCAATGTCATGAGTTTCCTCAAATTTCAGCCACATACTCTATTCAAAAGCCAGGATGTAGTAGTTGGCAACACTTATTTCCAAAAACAGAAATAGTAATATATAAAACAAACAAAATGAACGTGAACAAAAATAGTAAGCAAAATCAAACAAAGCAAAAGCAAAGATAATAAGAAAAACAAACCAAATGAAACAACGAGCAACAAGCAGACTATGTACATGGCAACGAGCATGGCCCGACCTACTGAAAATAATGTTTGAGATCTTGGCCATTGGCAAGAAGGTTGTCAATCCTCATGCCTAGTGATTGCAAATGATACATGTGTGTGCCAAGCCTCTCGTAGACAAGTGTGAGCCCACTAGGTTCCGCTACTAGAACCTTGTGGCATACCAGAAGACCTTCAAGTGAAGACAACACCATTTTTTCAAGTATTGTGTGCAACATGGGCTCAAATGATGGCACGGGGTAGTTGTTTTTATTTTGGGAAGGGTTCAAGTTTCTGAAATCGATGCATAAGCAGATTTTCCCATATTTCTTACGTGTAGGATTTAAATTAGAAAACCAAGTATGATGACGAACTTTGCAAGTAATCCAAACACTTAAATGTTAGTCAATATTTTCGGTGAAAGGAGTGAAAACAACATGTATGTGTTACCTGTTCTTTGTTGCGATGGCTTGTCTCCTCCTTTACCTGGAATATCATGTTGGATTGCTCACGTGCAATGCGTACTCAGGTCATCATTTACTCATGCAGATCCATCCTGTTACTATTCAATCAAGCGGTCAATGATTTGTTGTTGTTGTAGTGTGTATCTTGTACCGAGATTAGCTATCTTCAATTGTGGTAGGTTCCCAGGTTACTTTGTTTGTTCGTAGTGTTGGTATCTTGTGTGTTCAGCATGAGTGCTTCATACTCAGCATCATTGCTTATGCCTTCGAACTTCAAAAGGCTCGAAATCATGCATTGTTCATTGTTTTGGATGGCTGAGATGCACTCGGTCCTTGAGCCATCATGTTTTCCCGATTTTTCAAGACGCAAGGCCCACAACTTGTCTATATATGGACCATTTGGTGTGTTGGTACTGCTACTACTACCGTTGTTGCTACTATTGCTACTATCGAAAAAAAAACTGTACAAGTTTCATTACCATTAGTTGGGCAAGGAAGGAGTCTCAACTGTGTCTGATGAGGTTGGAGCTGGTCGTGCAGGATAACACTCCAATGCCTTTTCCAGGAGGAAGTTTCCAAACATGAGATCTAGCCAAAATTGGTGTAGGCCAAAATTTTGGAGGGTGGTTGTAGCCGCTACAACAAGTTGTGGGGATTTTCCATTCCTTAATGGCTTTAATTTTTTTAGGGTCTACCTTAACACCGTCATGAGATACAATATGACCCAAATATTCCACCTCCTATACTCCAAAGAAGCATTTGGAGGTTTTTGCATATAGTTGTTTCTCCTTCAATAGTTTGAACATCTTGTCAACATGTTGAACATGATCCTTCCAAGACTTGTTGTATATTAGTATATCATCAAAACATACTAACACAAAATTTCTAAGGAAGGGTTTGAAAATGGAATTCATCAAACCTTGAAATGTGGAAGGTGCATTAGTAAGGCCAAAAGGCATGACCAAAAATTCATAATGATATTCATGAGTTTTAAATGTTGTTTGAAAAATGCCTTCAGCCTTCATTCTAATTTGATGATATCCTAAACAAATATCTAGCTTTGTGAAGTAAATTTCTCCATGTAATTCATCCAACAATTCATCAATGACAGGAATGGGAAATTTATCTTTAATAGTGAGCTTGTTGAGCTCCCTATAATTCATACAGATATGCCATTATCCATCCGTATTGTGCACTAATACTACTGGAGCATAGAAATAAATTTGACTAAGTTGAATTATACGAGCCTCTAGCATTTTTGCAACCATACGTTCAATTTCACTCTTTTTGGCATAGGGATATCTGTAAGGTATGATTTTTGGAGTAACACTTCCTAGAATCAAATTAATAGCATGATCATGATCATGAATAGGTGGGATGCCTTTGGGAGTCTCAAATACCTTGGAATGATTGTTCAAGACTTTTTGGAGACATGGAGAAATAGATGATTTTAATGTTTGAACCCCCAGTGAGCATAATTGTGCAATTACACCCCATTGTTATTTATTCAAAATCTTTGTAATGCCATTAGAGATGATTATCTTTCTTTATTTCCCTATGATACCCCCTAGTTCAACTTCCTTTCCTTCCCAAAAAGAATTAAGAAAAATTCTTAAAAATTAAAAGTTATCATCCCCAAAGATTGTAACCATTGGATTGCTAGTACAACATCAACACCACCCACTGGAATGGAAAGAATTGGACTATTCAATAAATATTCCCACGTGGGTAGCTTGATATTATGGCACTTTCCAAAGAAGTTTATAGTTCCTCTATTTTCAACATCACTTGACACTCTGGTGCTAGATATAGGAAGCAATTCAATTCCTTGGCTATCTTACAATGAACAAAATTATCGGTACAACCTGAATCAATCATCACTATTAAGTTTTTATTATTGATATATCCTTCTATATTGAGGGTTTGAGGAGTGGTAATTCCTTCCAATGTATTACAATATATGTTCGAATTCATTTATTCTCTCTCTGGGGTTGGTTCCTAGTGTATATACTCCTCTTTTGATGTTTCTTGTTCATTTTCTTCCTCCTCTTCACAATCTATGTAAAATAATTTATTCTCAACACACTTATGAGTTTTGATGTACTTTCTATCACAACTATAACAAATCCATTTTTCTCTTTTTTCCTCCAATTGTTGTGGTGTAAACCTTGTAGGTTGTGGAAGGCTAGGAGAAACAACACTTCCATCATTATAGTTGTAAGTTGTAGACTTCCTTGTTTCCATAATTTTGCTTTCAACTTTTCTTGCCACCCTGAATTCCTTCTCCAAAGAATCAGGTTCCCAAAGACGGGCCTCATGTTGGATGATATCCTTTAAATTCCCTATGAAGACATAAATATTATGCTCCTCTGGAATATCATTTACCCCGATATTCAATTTTTGGAAGTCCTCAATGTGCTACACCATTGAACCCTTTTGTTTGATATTTAT
The DNA here is from genome assembly GCA_000404065.3 of Pinus taeda. NCBI lineage: Eukaryota > Viridiplantae > Streptophyta > Pinopsida > Pinales > Pinaceae > Pinus > Pinus taeda. The sequence goes on along the minus strand of APFE030932786.1, from coordinate 184,994 downwards.
CAATTGGCTAAAGAAGTTGTTTCTCTTTGTATCCTCATAATGTGCTATCATTTCCTCTGTAAAAATTAACTAAGTGACTAGTTGTTTATGAGAACAAATCCATCGATACCATACAAACTAATTGGGTTCTAAATATAAGTTGTAATTTGTACATTTTATGTGCATTGCACATCATGGAGATCAAAATATTGCTCCATCTATAGTATCCATGTTATCATATCCTTGCCATCAAACTTCCTCATATTTATATTTGGAATATGGTGGTTCCTAAATCCAACATTGGAATCTCTAAAATTATAATTCATATTCCTTTTGTCCTCATCATGATTTTCGTGGATTACCTTGTCACCATTGGAAATCCTTTCTTCTAGAAACTTTGCCAGACCTTCCTTTAACCCTTTTATCTTGACACTCATCATTTTTTCCATGTTTTATTTTAAACCATCATTCAAAATTACCATCTATACTAACATTCATCATGGCTTCCAATTCATTTTTTGTTTCTTTTTGTGAGAATGAAATTTGTTGCACTTGGTCTCATAATTTTGATATATCATGGTACATTTCTTCCTCTTATTGATGCGTCATAGAAGAGCTTTCTGGTCGCTTACTAGGTGCGTCCATTTTTTTTTGTTTTGAGGAATTTTGGAATCAAACAATGATATCTATGCTTCACTATTCCCTTTGAATCACTTCAAACTAATTTTTCAAATAAAAGTGATGCAAAATTTAAAAAAATACATATCTTTTTCTTTCTTTTTAGGAGCTCTATATTAAAACAATTGTATCTCTGTAATTTCATATCTCCAAGGTCTGAAATTTCATCCTATGGTAGCCCTTAGAGTCTTCTTTCCAATGCCCCAAATCAGAACAAAATTGGATTCTTCAAGGTAATGTTATGTCCAATGTCCCATGATGTCTTGATTATGGAGTGGCTTAGTAGATCGAACTTGTAAGGAATTCCATGTGTCATTGTTTCAACCTTACGCCCTAAAAATGATACACAAAAAATTGAATTCTGTGCAATTTTAGTCACTTTTTACGAAATTCAAATATGATGCTCATAGAGGAAATTAGGAAAATTTTCCCAAGGTCACCTATTTGAGATTGAATTATGGAGAATGAATAAACCCTAACTTCTTCAGACCATATCTCAGAAATATAGCGAACCATGATCTAAATATTTTATAGGAAGTTCCTTAAGATTTATGTTCCATGTGGTCACAATTTCAACTTCTAAAACTTTGCAGAAAAAAGTTATAGCAAAAATTCCAAGATGACCTATTTGCAGCAGCCAAACCCTAGAATCCAAAGCTCTGATACCAAATGTTATGTAATCATCTCACCAAGTAGAATAAAATATAAATCAACAACTTAAAAATTATCCTCTTTGAGGGTCAAACCTTCTTTACATTACATAAATGAACAATTCTTGAATCATACAAATGATAAGACCTTCTTGTTATATATAGGAGTCTAAGGGGTCATAATATAATCAGAACCTACATAACAATAATAATGTAAGGGAACAATAATAACAATAGTAGGCTTTTATGGGGCACAACAATAACAACATGGGAGATACATGGGCACAAAAATAAAAATAGGGGGCTACACTAACAATAACAATAAGGGGGTTATACTAGTATTATAGGGACCTAACATTCACTGCCACCCTAATCTGAATATGTCTATCCCATGAGTTGGATTGCATTACTAGTATACAGGAGGTAGTGATGTATGATTCCATGCAAATATCTTAGGATATGCTTAGTTTCAATCCAATTATCATGTTTTAGCTCCATCTGAAATTGATGGAGGACATTCACTGCAAAACAAATGTCTGGTCTTATATTTAACAGATACATCAAGCACCCAATCAATTGCCTGTAGCAAGTAGGATCCATCATATTAGACTCTGAACTCCTCAACTTCTTTAAATTCATAATCATAGGAGTCATCATATGGTTGGTATCCATCATGCCAAAATTCCAAAGTATCTTGATCACATACTTACCTTGACCAAGATATATCTCACTTGGCTTCTGCCATACTTCCAGTAGTAAGTAATAATGCATAATCCCAAGATCCTTCATATCGAACTCAACTGCTAATTTCTTCTTTATTTTATGGATTTGATGCTCTACACCTCTGATTAGTAGATCATCAACATACAAGAGTATTGTTAGAGTCGGTCTTTACATCCCTCCGTTGGCAATCAAAATTTCTCTTTTGCATTTCATTTTTTAGGTGTCTCGCTCGATTCACTCAGTTGCATTCCGCTAGGGGCATGCCATAATTTGACGGAAGGGCCTTGTCACTCAATTCCCCTCATGTTTTGTACCTGCTGGCTCAGGTCTTTCCATCAAAGTTTATTAAATTCCATGACAATCAATGTTCAATATTTTAATGAGCAAAGAGTCATGTCAATCATAGGTCTAGGGTTTCACAAACTATGTCTTCATAGTGTCAATAACGCCAGCAGGCCAGAGGGAGGTCCTAAACAAGTTTTTACTTCGCAAAATTTCATCGTCATAAGGATAGATTATGACTTTTCTTCAAAACTCTGTTTTGAAGAAAATTTGTCATTTCATTTTTGTAATAAATTGCCATGTAATTTTCGAAAGTTTTTCAGTAGTTGAATTCTCCAAGCGCAGCCCTAGTCTTCCTTGGTCAAGACATGCCACCATCCCTGCAAAAATAGCCAAAACGATTCATCATTCAAACCAACATCAAAAAGGAAAGTTGAAAGACAGAAGTTGTATTAAATGCAAAAAGTGCCAAAGTTAAAAACATTACAAAATGGGTTATTGAGAAGCAAAATTTTAATCCATCTCTATATAAGATATTTCTCAAGTTATTAATCCATTTGCATCAAGATATATTTAAAAAATCGAAGAGGGAATTCGATGTTGGAGTTTGAAGGGACGAAACTTTGAGTTTAGAAGGCCGACTGCGTGTTGGAATCCAGCGCGGCACATTGGGATAGGTCGTGGCGCACCCACAGAGTGTGGCGCATAGAGCCGAAATACACTGTGCATTTTCCAAAGGGTGCAGCGCACCCACACGGTGCGGTGCACTGGGTTTGTGCGCGGCTCACAGACCTCCAAGGAAAAAATCATCGTGGCTTTAAGTAAAAACCAACCCATCACTCCATTCGACGTGTTCATTGCTTGAAACATTCATTGCTATGCCAAGAGGTCAAAGGATATCGACTTGAGGGTTAGAGGAGCGAATTTTGTGTGTAAAGGGCTGAGACTATTTGTTAAAGGGTCGTGTGGCGCATTAGAGGAAGTCGCGGTGCATTTGGCGCACACTCTCTGTGCATTTTATCACTGTCGTGGCGCATCCAGGAGGCATGGCGCACTGGGTTTGTGCACGGCACACAGATCCCACAGGACAAACTTATGCCGTTTCTGTCATCAAAACTCACAAAAATGCCATTTTTGCTGCTCCAAGTAAGTTCAAGAGTGCTTCTATTGAATTTAACTTGTGATTGGGTGTTGTTTGGAGGGAGAATTCAAAGGTTTGAAAATTTGAAAATATAAACCCTATGTGTATATCAAAAGTTGCTCCTTTGGGGTTTTAACTTTGGTGTTTTGAAATTATGATGGTGGTGCCAATTCTCCTTTCCCACCTATGATCTTTTCCCATGCCCTAACTACCCAAACCACTCGTGTCCCAGCTTCCCATTTTCCCTATTCTACAATCATATCATTTCCCTATCATCATTCCCCTCACCTATATCATTTATCACCATAGTATTCCCATATCATTCCCCAAATCCCTACATCCCTTAAAGTGACTGTTTGCCACATTTCTTCACTGGACAAACTCTATCATCCGCTTTTCCCGTTGTCCCATATTCCTCACAGTCCCATTTCCCTTTGGCACATTTGGCATTTGAAAACACATCACCTATTGCTCTTTGTCAAACCAATCAAACATACACATTGCAGCACAATGACAGATACAAATTCTTCATATGAGCAAGACAGTGACTCAACCACTGAGCTTAATGTGTCGAGGAGGCCTCGTAAGGGTGGCAGACATGTCAGAGAAGAGCCCACTTCCTTGACTCAATTGCAGGCCTGTCCGCTTACAATGACATCCTTTCAGCAACAATCATGCTTTCAATATTGTGAGATGATTGCTCAGATCCAACATCATCCAGAGTTAGTTCGGTTGTTTGTTTTGCATCTGCATGATGGTCATGTTACTCTTGTTGGAGTAAAATTTATGTTGACACCAGAAACCATCTCTCAGGCCACTGGGATACCGAACATAGGCGAAGAGTGGAACAAAAGGCAGAAACTGGATAGAGCATATTATGAACCTTACATCAAGCCTAGCTATTTGAGGCAGCTCAATAGGGTATTCCCGTTCCGGTTTCTGAAGGAAGATTATGCACCATTGATGAAACTTATTATCAGATACTTCAGTTGTGAGGGCCGCTTCTCGCGCCTCTATGCATACCATATTAGGTTATTGATGCATTTCACGAGAGTCAGGTTGATGAACATTCCATATTTCATGTGTTGAAACATTGAGAGAATGACCACCCTTGTGCAAAAGAAGACTCCTAAATAGCAGTACAATAGCATTTATCACTATGCGCTCATCAAGATCATTGTACATCAGCTTGGCCTACAGGGTATCACATGGGAAGACTTCATCTCCCTTGAGTTCTTCATAGCTTCAACAGCTCATCAGGAGGTTGTTCATGATGTAGGTTAACCTTCACAATAGCATGCAGGTCAGGAGGCAAAGACTACTAGTGTGGAGACATATTTCACCTATCAGAGAGGCACGAGGCGATTGTTTGCAGCAGCTCGACGACTACTATCTCCACCTGGGGTGGAAGGGGTCTCGTTGCTGTCATCAGCAACATAGGTATAGGTATAGGTACAGGATAGAGGCAAGAGGCTAATGCAGGATGAGGGGCCTTCAGGTGAGTAGGACTTTATTCTTGTTCAGGATGATGATACAGACATGGGCTCGCAAAATGCACATCTTAGAGAGATCATCCAGGAGCAGCAAACAAAGATCAACGCCTTGTCACTTGACTTGGAGAGGACTAAGTGGCCTATGAAATACTTAGAGCAGAGGAAAAAACAACTTGAATATCAGCAAGCAATCATGGAATTACAAAACATCCGCGAAAATCGTCAAGCTGCCCAAAGGTGGAGGATCGAGTTCACGTCATTGGAGCAAGAGATTAATGAGGATCGGGAGTCTTGGCTCGAGAGAATCAATATCCACCTGGAAAGGCTATTATACAAGGATGATAGTGACAAAGCATTGTTGAGACACATGGTTTTCCATTACAGGGCGCGAAACATGAGTTCCAAAGCGCGGATCAGGAATCTAAAGGCGAAATTGAGAAAGGCATCAAAAAGACAAAAAAGGCAAAAAGAGCATGATCGGCTTCAAATCTTGGGTGAAGCTTCTTTGGATGAACATGGTACTCAATGATATGCCTCCAACCCAAATTGCAAGGAATTTGGAGAAAATTTTGTCATTTTTGAATTTTTGGTCACAAAACAGGTTTTCTTCCCAACGCGTAGTGCCACTTGGCGTGCACTTATAATTGGGAGATCCTCTAGAGGAAAAATTTGCATTTATGGATTTATTATGAAAATTTATGCATTCTCATGGATTACCTAAGGATTTCATCAAGTTTTGGGTTGCTTAAAGGGTCAAAAACATGCAAAAAATGGCCTCTCTGCCACCTTTTGCACACATAGGAACCAGTCTTGGGAGATTGAAATTTTGGACGGGAAAATGAAATCCAAATCCAGAAATTTCACTTGGGTTGGAAAGTAGACAGGTAGCGCTTTCCAACGAGCTATCTTGGGCTCAATTTGGACTTCGTGAAGTGCTTGAAAATCAGCCCCAAAGTTGTGCTACACATAGAGATTTTGGTCGCAGCGCATAGAGGATTTTTGCTCATTTTTCACTGTACAGCTCAGAAATTCTTCCAGTTTTGACTAGTTTTACTTTTTCATGTCACTCTTGATCCACCATGATGTATTATTGGCACATTTTTACTTGTTATAGAATATTCATTCACTAAAAAGTGAAAATTTAATGAACGAATCAATTTCCTATCATATAGAGGCAAGTTGTTGGATTGCCTAGATTTCAGTTCCTTGTTTAGAATTGGTTGAAACAGCTCCTAGAATGATGATCTCGACCCCTAGAGGCAAGGTAATAGGTTGGTTTAGTCTATATCATGTATTTTCTTAGTCATTTTCAGGGTTGGACACTTGGGATTGCTTGGCACATCATTGTACATTCTATCTCTGCATTTTTGTCTAAGGAAAGACCAGGGTTTTGCAGCACTTGTTGGGACCCATGTGGCTCTGTGTTTTGATGGTGTGTTTCTCTATGTACTTGTAAGTTAATTGATGTTTATGTGTATCATTTTCCCTTCTCTTTACTTCTGAAATTAAACAAATGAGTGATTAAGGTAGAATTCACTGGACTGTTGTGCTTTGCTTTGAATTTTGTTTAATTTTCAATGTTTTCGTCTATTTGAGGAGGACTCTTGATACCCTCTTGCCCTACATAGCTCCTCACCAGTCTGATCCACCCATTCATTCATTCCAAAGCATCAAAACAATTTCCTTTCTTGCCCCAATAAGAACTCTGCAAAAACTGTGCCTCATCCCTGGACCCAAATTTGCCTTTCCCTTTTTCCAACATAAAACCCCCAAAAAAATCAAATCAAATCCTCGCACTTCATACCTAGCCTAAAATAAGTTTTTATTTCAGTTATCTCGAGCCCCATCGATTATCTTTTGCCAAGATTGACCCGGAGAGAGCCCTCTCCTGTCCTCATAGGGCTAGCTACGAGGCTGAGCGTGGTTTCATGTGGACCTAGAAGCTTACCTTTTTAGCCTGAGGTAAATCTAGGCTCTAACAAGTATGATCATTGGTTCAGCCCGAAACACCTGTAGGTTTTAACCCCGTATAGAAATTACCTGCATACGAATTCTAAATCACAGGAAAAATAAAAATGCGAGAGCATAACACATAAAACACATATACACAGAGATTTCCCACTAGATCTCAAAATCGGGACTACTAGCTTGATTTTTCATTATTTTCCTTTCAATGTTACAATACATATTTATACATGCCGAAGCATCCAATACCATGGACCGAAAAACCATCACGTCCAATACCATGGACCAAAAACCCATCGATCCAATACCATGGACCGAAAACCATCGCGTCCAAAAAACATGTGCGAAAATCATGCACAAAACCATAGGTGGGTCCGCCCAACCTAACATAGGGTCCAAAACCAAAATTTTCTGGGGCGCTGCCCCGGACCCCATAAAGTGGGGTTACGGGTACCCCTCAAACCCCCTGTTAACTATGTGGAAAGAATATAACACAACCCAACAACACCTTGATATATAGGTTAGGAATTGTAGTATTCTTAGTAAAACCAAGTCTCAATAGGTATGCATCCATTCTTGCATGCCAAGAATTAGGTGCTTTCTTTAAGCCATATAGATATTTCTTCAACCTAAAAACATGAGTCACCCTTTGATTTATTTCAAATCCTTGGGGTTGATCAATGTAAACCTCCTCATCAATGGTTCCATTCAAGAAAGTTGTCATGACATCCATTTCATGTATATTCCATCCCATAGTAGTAGCCAACAAAACAAGCGGTCTTCTTGTTATATATCTAGCTGTGGGATCAAAGGTTTCTTCGTAATCAATCCCTTCTCTATGTGAGAAGCCTCTTTCTACAAAACTTGCTTTGTATTTATCAATGCTTCCATTTTCAGCATGGTTTATCTCGTAAATCCATTTTGAAGTGATTATAGATTTGTCACTTGGACTAGGGACAATCTCCCAGACATAATTCTTCATTATGGACTGGTATTCTTCTTGCATAGAATTCCTCCACTCTTGATGTTTAGTTTCGTCTTCGTAGGAGGAAGGTTCTGCTTCAATAAGCTTTGTCATATATGCAACATACCTAGACTACCTTTTCAGTCTTTTACTTTCCTTGAAGATCCTTGATGTTGTATGTCATTCTGCTTCTTGTAGAGTAGTTCTCAACTGAGTAGGCCTATTTTGATTCTATGGAACAATTACTTGTTGTATAGGCTCACTAGGACTTTTAAAATCTTCTTAAGTAGATGTCTGATCTTGACCATTATTGTCCCTTGATATATGCTCAAAGAAAGGTATCTTTTCTTCATCAGAGTCAACGATAGCATCCTTTGATTTCTTGTAACCTATACTTACATCAAAGATGACATCCCTTCTTACTTCAATTTGATGATATTCCTTAGTATATATTATATATTTCTTTGATGAAGCACTATACCCAATGAATATGCCCATTATACCAGTAGAATCCAACTTTTTTCTCTTGTCCTTTGGTATATGAATATACATGGGACACCATAAATATTCGAAGATGATCCACACTTGCCTTTTTTCTTGTAAATGCTTCTTCCATAGTCATGTTGTTGAGGATCTTGTGAGGACTTTAGTTCTGCAAGTAAACAATTGTTATATGTAACACCCTCCTCCCACATTTACCCAAGCTAACCATTCCACTAAGGTAAACATGTGATGAAGAGTTACTATGATATGATTCAACTCCCCAAGTACAGTTAAGGAAGTGGAATCAACAAACCAAAACCAAACTGACCTTCCTTAATGGCTACAAGAACCCCAGAGGTTAACCAAACAATCCAGGTGCCCAACCCCTTATTTAACTTTCCTTTGATTGAAATAGACCCCCAACTTATCCCATGACAAGCCCTCCATGTGACCAAAACCCTCCAGTCACTCCCACAACAAGGCATCCATGAAATTGCAGCCTTTTGCAGAGAGTTATGTGCCAGCGACCCCAAATTCTGAGCCACTTTTTTAGGGCTAGGACTCAAGCCTCTGCCCAGAACTTGATGAAATTCTCAGAAATGATAAATAATAAGAAGGAAATGCCTCTAATGAAAAACTTGAACAAGGACCTGACCTGACTCATCCTACCTATGACAGGAATTTCTTCAAACACATCATGAACATGTAATGTATAGGTGATAAAAACACAGTTGAACATAGGGACCTCATACTTATATGAAATTAATCAAGAAGGTCTAATTCCCTCTCACAATAGTTGAATTATCATCTATTAGGTCATTCATTCATTAAAATTTCACCTACTGACCAAAACATGATGAGATCAATAACACAAGACTGTCATAAAACCATACTTATAGCCAACATATAACCAGATATACATCAATAATAAAATAGCCATCAAATCCATATATGATATAATAACAAGTACATCTACACATAGAACATAAGACGAAAACATCTCTTATTAACATATATAAATCCAACCAAGTCAGGGACTTCCATGTACCACTTGATCATAGATTGGGCTAAACCAAATCTCACTTTAATACAATCACCCTCATGCCATATTCCAAGCATGAATGTGGGATCTCATGGAATAACCAATCAAACCCAAACCTAGGGCGTCCAGAGGAAAAACCACCTCAACCCTCAAATAGTGATTCCACCTGATGGTTGGACATCACTAACCATCACTAGATTAGTTTATATCCAAGTTTTCCAGCGCTCCAGAACATTTTTTCCAACTTGGCTTCGAGGACTAGTAACTCAACCACATTTTTCATCAAGATCTAAAGCGTATGTCCAACCAAGGCTTATGGGATGAGTAACTCAACCCACCAAGGGCTCTAAGGAATTTTTCCAACCAAGGCTTCCAAGGCTAGTAACTCAACCCAAGCTATTATAGGGTTTCTAGAGCGTTTGTCCAACCAAGGCTCTAGGAATTAATAACCCAAACCACAGTCATAAGGAACATGAGAACCAACCTTAAAACAAAAGATAAAACTGACAACACCATGGTTATCCTCGAAATGGAAATGTTAGGCAAAAAAACTGTCAATCCATGCAATCCTCCATGCCAATGATAGATCATAACCAAGAAACCACATGCATGTGTCATGCATGCCAAAACTTGCAAGGAAATCATACATGCAACTCAGTACCTGCAAGAAAAACCTGTTGTAGTTGCTAATCTCATTGTCCCCTTGCACTTTCCTGCTTTTCCTTTGCCTTCTTGTGCCAAATCCCAAGTATGCCACACTCCTCCAAGAGTTCTCCAAGAAAACTCTAAGTGTTCAAGAGTATGAGAGAGAGAGAGAATAGAATGAGAGTGCCAAATACTGAAATGACAAAAGTTGTGTGTTGATCCTCAGAAGCCCTTTTATTAATGAGACCTCTATTTTCTTTATTGTCCATTATTTTCCTTCAATTTCCTCCACACATGCAACCTGTGGCCTTTTGCCTTCCTTTTCTCATATTTTCCATTGTTTTGATAAATAAAATGCCAATAAATTCCTCACACCTTTCCAAATCCTTTGCCAATACCTTTGCTAACTTCCATAGCCATTAATTAATCACAAGTGATCCCCATCGCTATGTTTTTTCCCAACATTCAGCTTGGAATATGTGTCCCATAACTGTGGTTATTATTTTTCCTTTATTAACTTTATTTCATGGATTTGTAATATGGGGTTGCTACAAACCCCTCCCCCTTAGGGGAACACCATCATTGGTGTTCAATGACACCTACAACCAACAAGACCAATCAAAATCAAAACATACCTCCCATGGAGCTTTATAACTTAGCTCGTTGCAATGTTTTCGATGAACAACCTACCAAAAAGAAAAGAAACATGACAACCATACAGCTTATTGGAGCTTTATAATACATCTTGTTGTGGTATTTAGAATCTCGTTGTGGTATTTAGAATGAAAACCATATATAAATATGTATATATACCAAAACGCATTTACCTCTGTTGGAAAACAATGAAGGATACATAGCCCACATCTGATCAATAATCTCCCATGTAGCTTCATCAGGCCCAAGGTGCTTCCACTGCACTTTAACTTGCTTAATTGCTCGATTTCGGAGAATGAACATCTTTATGTACAAAATTCACTGAGGTTTCAGCTAGAATTCTGCTTCTGGATCCACCTACAACATAGACCAATCAATTACATGAACAACATCTTTCACATATATTTTAAGCAATCAAACATGGAAAACACCATGGACTTTCATTGTCAGAGGCAGTGCAAGTTGATAGGCCATTGGTCCAATCCTCTCAAAGATCTTGAAAGGTCCACAATATCGAAGTGCCAGCTTTGCACATAACCCAATGCACAAGGATCTCTTCTTGGGCTTGATGTGCAAGTACACATGTTCCCCAACCTAAAAAATCCTTAAAAAATGTGTGCATATCTACATAACTTTTCTTCCTATCCTATTTTGCCTTCAAATTCTTCTTGATTACTTGCATTTCATGTTCCATCTCTGCCAACATGTCTAGTCCAATCAACACCTTGTTCACTAGATCACTCCAACTAATGGGAGTATTACAACTCCACCCATAGAGTTCCTCAAACATACATCCTCAGTGACTCCTAATACTAGTGAATGATACTCTTCCCACTTCCGTTGTTGATGCATCACACACATCCTCAACATGTCATACATAATTCTATTAACCCTCTCTATTTATCCATATGTTTGCGGATGATAAGTTGTGTTGAAGGCCAACTCTATACCAAAACCTGCAAATAATTCCTTCCAAAACTTGGAAGTGAACTTAACATCCTTATCTGACACAATATTCTTTGGAACACCATGCAATATTACTACATCTCTAATGAAGGCCTATGCTACATCATTAGCTAAATAAGTATACTTCACTAGAATGAAGGGTGCTACCTTCGTCCATTTGTCCACGACAACCATAATAAAATCGTGCTACCTTGATGTCTTAGGCAAACTTTTAATGAAGTCCATGAAAATGACCTCCCATTTCCACTCCGGAATTAGGATCTGCTATAATAATCCACCTAGATGCTTACGCTTTGCTTTTAACTGTTGACAATCCAAGCATCTAGCCACAAACTTTGTCACTTCCTTCTTCAAATTCATCCAATGATAGAACTTCTTCATCATTGTCAATGTCTTATGATATCCTAGGTGACCTGAATATGATATAGTATGAAATTCCCTCAAGATAATCTTCTTGAGCTCATTATTGTCCAACACATAGATCCTATCCTTAAATCTCACCAAACCATCCACTGTGAGATGATAGTCCACATCTTGATCATCTTTTTCTGTTGTAACCTATGTGTAAGCTCCCTATACTTATCATCAGTTGACCTTCTTGTAAGATCTGATCCTGTAAATACATCCCATATCAACTCATAGTTGTTATATGATTCATCTAAACTCTTATGCTAAGAGCATCTACCACCCAATTCTCTTTCCCTTTAATGTACCTAATCTCAAAGTCAAACTCATTGATTATGGCCAACCATCTAGATTTCCCAGCATTTATATTTGGTTGGTCAAACAAGTATCTTAATCCACTATTATCACTTATCAATACAAACATCCTACCAAGAATATAGTGTCTCTACATCTTCAATGCATGGATGATCGCTGCCAACTCAAGATCATAGGCAACATAATTCTACTCATGCTCATTCAATTTCCTCGATTCATAACATACCACTTGTCCCTCCTACATCAAGACTCCACCAAGTCATCTCTTATAGGCATTTGTACACACCACGAACTCTTTATCCAAATCTGCAATCTTTAGAACTGAAGAATTTGTCAACAACTATTTCAATTGCTCAAAACTAGCTACACATTCTTCTGTCCATTCAAATTTCTAACCTTACCTTTGGAATAATGTAATAAGATAAGCAATTTGTGATAAGTTCCCGATGAACCTCCTGTAATAACCTGCTAACCCCATAAATTACCTTACCTCATCCATATTCATAGGAGTTTCCCATTCCATGATAGATTTTATCTTTTTCGGATCCACCATTATGCCTTCCTTGGAAACTACATGCCCCAAGTAATGTACCCTTTTCTGAAAGAAACGGCATTCACTAAGATTGGTATACAATTGATTTTCCTTAAGGAATATCAACATTGCTGCTAATTTTTCTTCCTGATTCTTAGAATATATCAATATTTCATCAATGAATGCAACAACAAACTTCTCCAGATAAGGACGCAACACACTATTCATCAAGCACATAAAACTAGTTGAAGCATTAGCTAAACCAAAAGGAACTACAACAAACTCATAATTCACATACTTGGTTCGGAAATAAGTCTTGTAGATTTCATCTTATTTGATGCGTACCTGATGGTATCTTGATCTCATATCAATCTTCGAGAACACCGCTACTCCCTTGAACTGGTCAAACAAGTGATCAATCCTTGACAATGGATACTTGTTCTTGATGGTTACATTGTTCAATTGCCTGTAGTCAATGCATAACGTGAGAGTACCATCCTTCTTCTTCACAAATAACATGGGTGCACCCCAAGGAGACACACTTGGCCTAATGTATCCCTTATCAAGTATTTCCTTCAACTAAAACTACAATTCCACTAAATTTGGTGTGCTCATCCTGTATGGTGCCTTTGATTCTAGTGTTACCCCTGGTACTAACTCAATAGAAAATTCCACTTCCCTGTGAGGAAACAATTTTGAAATCTCTACGAGAAATACATTCTGAAACTGCTATAGAACTGGGTACCTGTTCAAAAATTCCCCATCCTCAACATTCTTGCCTTTATCGTTGGAAATATGTACTGCAAATAATAGACACCCTTTCCTACGACTACACTTTTCCTGCATAGTTGTCGCCATTCTAACTAATGTTTCCTTCTTCTTACCCTGCAAGTTCCTTTGTTCTCCATTTTCATCCAAGAACTCAATAGCCTTGTCATAAAAATTGACCTTGGTCTTGTGAAGATACAACTAGTCCATACCTAAAATCATATTGTATGATCCAAATGGAAGAACATTCAAATGTGTTGATGTAGGCATAACATTCAACTCAAATGCACAAGCTCTTACATAGTGATGAAATCTCTTCTTAGTACCTATAGCCAACTGCACTAACCAAGACTCTCCATGTACTTATTTATTCAAACCACACTTATCCACTAGGTCAGGATTAACACAACTATAATTAAATCTAGGGTCAATCAAAATAGAAATAACTTGATCACAAATCTTACAGTCCACCTCAATAATAGATGTTTGGTGATTCGCTTTCCTGCTATCCAACGTTGCATAAATCCGAGGAATACTCTGTCCAACATCCACCACTTTCTGTGCCTCTTGAGCTTTGTAGATCTATGGTGTACTGCATAAATCCGAGGAATACTCTGTCCAACATCCACCACTTTCTGTGCCTCTTGAGCATTGTAGATCTACGGTGTACCACCCTAATGTTGTGGACAATCTCTCCTGCGATGATCTTTGCCACAAGTCCAACATTGTAAAGGATTCCTGCCATCACCATTGTTCTTCTCCTCAGATTGAAATACATGTCCTCTGTCAAATGCATTGAACTTCGTAGGTAGTGATACATTCTCTTTGTTACCTATTTCTTTAGGTATTGTTCGCTTTTTGTCCCACTTCCTTTTATTCCTCTCATTAACTTTCCAATCCTGCTTAGTTTCATATTTGTGCTTCGATTGTTCATAACAATGTTTTAGCTTTTTGATGGCTTCCTCCAATTATCTAGGTTCATCAAAGTCAATCCTATCTTTGAATGCTATTGACAACCCACTGATGAAACTCTGAATCTTCACTTTCTCCTCCTTCATATAAGGCACATACCTCAAAAACTCCAAGCATCTGCTAATGTACTCCTCATTGTTCATGGATCCCATCTTCAGCTCATAGAATTCATTTTCCCTATCATCATAGTATCTCTTCGGTAGATACTTCTTCCTGAAAATTCTCTCAAAATCAATCCAAGTCAACTCCTCTTCTTGATTTCCTCTGACATTCTTTACATCTTCCACCAAATGTATGCTTTACCTTTAATATTGAACGTAGCTATTTTTTCCTTCACGTTCTCTGAGTAATCATGTAATATAAAGAACTTATTCATTCAAAGCAACCATGCTTCTGCATCCTATGACTTTTTCATTTCTCCATCAAATGTAGGTGGCTTTTATTTCTTGAACTCATCTAGAAAATATCCTTTGTCACTCCTGTAAGGATGATAGTGATGATGACATTTGTACTTGTCTTAAATAGAACTAGAGTAAGGCCCATGTCCACTGCCTCATTTATCAAGTGTATCTAAGAACATACCATGTCTAACCCTATCGTCTCTATTCAACATGTGCCTACCATGAGACCTTCTACCATATTCTCCATTAGTCCTCTCCTCCTATCCATGACTGATCCTAAGTGGTCCTTGTCTCTGCAATTTTGACAAGCTCTAAAGGACAATTACATTAACCTCTGCTTATTTCTCCTGTGCCCTGGAAAGTATCTCTTATGACTGAATGATTATGTCATTATCTTCTTTGCAAATCCTTGTTTCTGCCTTCAGACTTCTCAAAGTGTCTGTTATGACAGGAGAGTACCCATCACCATGTTTCTCATCTGATCTATAGGGAGAGTCTTGTGAACTGTAGTCTACCATTTTTATAGTCATATTTGATATTCTTCTTCTTATAAGTATATCATGTCAACTAAACCAGAACATAAACATAACCAACATACCTCAGTATAGTTTAGGGGAGGCTATGTCATCTGCAATATCAATTAGATTAGCACAATAGATGTATAAACATAATCATAGTAGTATATAAACATCATCTCAATCATAATCCAAATTACCATGCATGATGTCACAACTACAACACTAACTAGATATAATGCATGCACAACAACATATAGACACTGACATGCATAACCAATGCATATACAACCATCATTCATTCACGATAAACAAATCCCAATAATAACATCTTCAACTCTTAAATGGAAACACAACTGTAATAATGACTACTTACGTGTATACATAACAAACACATAGACCACAATCATAATAAGCACATATGCAACCGACATGTATGCACACAAACACATTCCACTCATCCAGTCCAAGGGTTGAACCATGTTCTGATACCACTCTGTGGTATTATATATCACCCAAAGAGAATGAAAACTAGACACTACCCAAATAGAATGAAACCCACTCTAATACCACTCTGTAACAACCTCCTCCCACATCTACCCAAGCTAATCTGTCCACCATGATAAACATGTGACGAAGAGTTACTATGATATGATTAAACTCCCCAAGTATAGTTAAGGAAGTGGAATCGACAAAACAAAACCAAACTAACCTTTCTCAGGAGCTCCAAGAACCCCATAGGTTAACTAACCACTCCAGGTGCCCAACCCTAGAGTTAACTTACCTTCTAACAGAGCTAGACCTCCAGTTACTCCCATGACAAGCCTTCCATGTGACTAAAACCCTCCAATCACTCCCACAACAAGGCCTCCATGCACCTACAATATTTTTCAGGAAATTCTGTTAGAATGACCTTGAATTCTGAGCCACTGTTTTAGGGCTAGGACTCAGGCCTCTGGCCATAACTTGATGAAATTCATAGAAATGATAAATAACAAGAAGACAATGCCTCTAATGCAAAACTTGAACAAGGACATAACCTGAATCGTCTTAACCATGACAGGGATTTCATCAAACACATCATGAACATGTAATGTATAGGTCATAAAAACACATGTGAACATAGGGAAATCATACTTATCTAAGATTCATCAAGTAGTTTTAATTGCCTCTCACAATAGCTGCATTATCATCTATCAGGTCATTCATTAATTAACATTTCACCTACTAACCAAAACATTATAAGATCCATAACTCAATCTTGTCATAAAACCATACTTATATCCAGCTTATAACTAGATAAATAACAACAATAGAACAACCATCAAATTCATATAATAAAAAGTACATTTACACATAAAACATAAGGGGAAAGACATCTTATTAACATATGCAAATCCAACCAATTCAGGGACTTCCATGTACGACTTGACTATAGATTAGGTGGAACCAAATCTCTCTTTCAGTCAATCACTCTCATACCATATTCCAAGAATGAAAGTGGGATCTCATTGAATAACCAATCAAAACCAAAACCAGACTTCTAGATGCCAAACCACCTCAAATATCATCTAGTGATTCCACCTCACAACCAGACATCACTAACCATCACTAGATCAGTCTCTATCCAGGGCTCCAGAGAATTTGTTCCAACCAGGTTTCCAGGACTAGTAACTCAACCCACAACTATTGTCGGGCTCCAAAGAGTTTATCCAACAAAGGCTTCCAGGACTAGTAACTCAACCCACCAAGGGCTCTAGATCATTTTTCCAACCAAGTCTTACAGGACTAGTAACTCAACCCAATATGTTATAGGGATTCTAGAGCATTTTTCCAACCAAGGCTTCAGGAACTAATAACTCAACACATAACCATAAGGAACTTGAGCACCAACAAAATTACAAAAGGTAAAACCCACAAAACCATGGTTATCCAGGAAATGGAAAGGCTAGGCAAAACCACTATCAATCTAGACAATCCTCCATACCAATGACAAATCATAACCAAGAAACCACATGTATATGCCATACATGCCAAAACTAGAAAGGAAAACATATATGCAACTTGGTACCTGCAAGAAAAACCCGTTGTAGTTGTTGATCCCATTGTCCTCTTGTGCTTTTCTACTTTTCCTTTGCCTTCTTGCTCCAAATCCCAAGTATTCTACACTCCTCCAAGAGAGTTCCAAGAAAACTATAAGTTTCCAGTAGTATGAGAGAGAGAGAATAAAATGTGAGTGCCAAAGGCTGAATTGAAAAATTCTTTAACTGAAAAAAGCTATGTACTAATCCTCAAAAGAATTTTTATTAATGAGGCCTTTGTTTTCTTCATTTTCCATTATTTTCCTTCACCTCCTCACATGCAACCTGTGAACTTTCACCTTCCTTTTCTACTATTTTCCATTATTTTCATAAATAAAATGCCAATAAATGCCTCATGCCTTTCCAAATCCTTTTCCATTTTCTTTTCCAACTTCCATAGTCGTTTAATTAATCTCAAGTGATACATGTCACTATGTTTTTTCCCAACATTCAACTTGGAATACATTTCCCATGACTTTGGTTATTATTTTTCCTTTATTAACTTTATCAAAATGGACTTTTAACCCAGGATTGTTACATCATACATGCCTCTTCCCATAGTAATGGAGGGAGATATTGACCATGTAGCATGGGCTTAACACAATCTTCAATAGTTCTATTCATCCTTCCATCCACTCCATTCTTTTTAGTACTATAAGGAATGATAAGCTCCCTCTTGATCCATGCTTCCTTGCAAAAAGCTATATGTTCTTTGGAGGTGTATTCTCCACCATTGTCTAACCTTGGAGTCTTAATATTTCTCTCGGTTAGATGCTCCACTTCATTCTTAAAATCCTTAAACTTTTTGAATACCTCATTACATAATATTGATTCCCACCAAGAGACTTAACTTCCATGGGTCCACATACATCTAAATGTATGATATATAAAACTTCCTTAGATCTGGTATCACTTCTTGCAAATGGCTTCTTCACATTCTTTCCTAGAGCACATTCCTTACAAGTACCTTCATGTTCTTCCTTTAATTCAAGGATTTCATTAACCATTTGACTTAGATATGGAAAAATATTTTAATGAAGGTTTTCATACCTTCTATTCCATAGTTCGGAAGGACTCAAATCCATGTGGACTGGGACATGAGATAGAGGTGTGAAAACTCTATATAATGTCCCCTCACAAATCCCAATCACCCTAGCATCATAAATACTAGAGCCCTTACTTGAAAACAAAACTTTTCCATCAACAAAGGAAACTCTATCACCCTCATCCTATAGAAAAGAAATAGAGAGTAAGCTTTCTTCAAATCGGGACATATAATATATTTTTTAGGTGAATGCTTCCACCATACTCAAACAAAAAACGAAGTAGACACAATGCCTTTCACCATATAACTCTTCTTATCTCCAATTTCAATTGAGTGATATGAGTTTCCTTTACATCGAGTTTGAACTTGCTACATTCTCTTGTCATATGTCTGGAGGCACGATTATCAATAACCCATAAATTCACGTCCTTGAAAGTGTCAAATAAAGCGGAGAAAAAAATTCCATTTATTGCTTCCTTCACAATTTTAGAGATTACCTTCAATATGAAATCCTTGATAGATGCAATTAGGTTCCTAAGAAACTTGGAACCATTCCTTATAACACTTTCAATAGTGCCAACTAAGATTTGATCTCCAATCTCCTTCTTGCAACTTAGCTTGATTCCATGTTTGAAAATCAAGAGACTTAACTTAACTTGAAAATTACTTGTGATATGTGTTGGCCTTTATTACTTTATTATATATTGTTCATAAAGCAATTACCAAAACAACCAAGATCACAACAAGACAACGTACACAAGATATAGGCTCCAATCTAGGGAAAATCCCCTCCAAGGGGAAAACCCAAAAAAAAATTCTTCTCTTCTTCTACATAATGTACTTACAAAGAGATTTCCAAGACCCAAAGGCCAAATCCAACAACCCTACCAAACACCAAATCATCCCCAAACAAGATCTTCTCCGAGGTAACTTCCAAACTTCGACCTACTACAACTTTGTCCCATAATTTCAGCCCTGCAACTGCTCCTCATAATTTTGGCCCTACAATTTTGGACTCCTGTAACTGCAGCTTCATATAAACCCTAAATTTTCACATTTAGAGAGAAAGATAGAGATTTAGCCCAAGAAAATTTGATTCTTCCTTCCTTTCCTTGTCCTTATATCTCTTTTTCTCCCTCACTATTGCAAATCGAACTTGAATTGGATGAGTGTTTCAAATGAGGTCAATATCCTTGTATTTAAAGCCTTCTTGAGGGGTCAAATAATCCTCCCTTAGGCTGACTTGATCTTTCTCTCAGGATGAATTGGGATACAAAATGGATTTTTCTTGATAAAATAAATATCTTTATCCAAATGGGACTATGACACATGACCAATATTATTCTTTATCCTATAAAGACCTATAAAACCTAAAAGAACGAAGAACATGATTTTGACTCAAACTTGAGTATGAATTCCATACTCAAAAATAAAAACATAATTTATTTTTCTTTCTTTATAAAGAATATACAATGCCATTATTATTATTAGGTCATTATGAAGAATGAGCCTAGTTACAATTTTCAACACAAAAAACATCTAGAGTATGGGATAGTCGAATTTTCCTTTCCAATATTTCCTTATGAAAATCATCCCAAGGAAAATCATGAGGAGATTGAGGCAAATGTTTTCGAAACTTCCATGGAAACCAATAATTATCCCTAGTCCCCAAATTCCAATAATTTTTTACTTTAACCACCCCCAAATCCGAGTTAAAAAGTTTAATCCCTTGAAATTTCCCTGTAAAATAAAAATTAGGGAGTTATTGCCAATTATCCTCCAAAAAAAATGGATTATTACCATTATGAATTTCCCAAAATGCATGGCCTTGAACAATATTTCGATTCTCTTGAGCCCAATTCTAGATGCTAGAACCAACAATTTGGGTATTCCATTTTAATTTATCGAATTCCATCAAGAATGGAGCACAGTTTCTCAACCAAATTCTCTTCCATAGTTCGGGACCTCCATTAATCCATATCCACCATATATTAGACCCAAAGGAAGCACTAATTATAGCTGGGTGACATAAACCTAATCCACCTACCCATTTAGAAAAACTAGATGCTCCCAAGCTACCAAAGACTATCGTTTAGCCCTATTAGCCCCTCTCCAAAGAAACTCGATCCATTTAGAAATACAAGTTTTTATCACCATATGAGGAATAAGAATATTCGACATATGATAGATCAAAAAATCTTGAAGGATTGCCTTGGTGAGAACCATTTAACCTGCAAACTTTAGAGCTATGAAAGTCCAAGTATTGATTTTGTTAGAAATATTGGCAATAAGAGGTTGTTAATAGGAAATATGTTTAGAATTGAGAACCAGCGGAACCCAAAGATATTTGGATGGAAGAAAATTTCTTTGGAACTAGAGCATCTTAGCCAAATAGATATGAACAAAATATTTACAGTTGAAAACTAAAATGTGTGATTTATCATTATTTATTATCATACTAGAAGCATCCATAAGTATTGATAGGAGGGAATGCTTCTCCTTAAACTCTTTCAAACATGGAAATGAAAAAAGACACACATCATTAAAAAATTGTTGGTGTGTAATAGAGGTCCAGTCCAAACAATTTCAAACCTTGATACCTTCCCTAATTGCAAGAATATGAGAATAGTCAGCTCGCTGCTTTTATAGCAATGATAAATAAAAATGGAGAAAGAGGATCACCTTGTAGAAGACCACGAGAATGATTAAAGGTATGAGAATGAGAACCATTAATTATGATAGAAAAAAGGGGGTTGAGATAAGAGAAAGCATCCATGAAATACACTGCTAAGAGAAACCAAAAGAATCTAAAACCTGTAATAATTTATCCCAGCTAACCTTATCATAAGCCTTAGAAACATCCAACTTCACAAGCATTCCCTAATTTTTAAAGCATTTCAGAGAATGAATAATCTCTTGAACATCAACAATTCCATCAGAGATATGTCTACCCTTAACAAACCCTATTTTCTCATGAGAGATGATCAAATGCATCAAAGGTTTCAATCTATTGACCATAATAGTGGATGCAATCTTATAAATAACATTACATAGTGTGATAGGCCGAAATCCGTTAGGATCTTCTGACTTACGAGTTTTAGGAATCAATGTAAAGAAAGTGGTAGTCAAACTGCTCCACATTGACTGTAAAATAAGGGATTCCTCCACTAACTCTGCAATTTCAGGACCCATGAAGCCCCAACAAGATTTTAAAAAATCCATCGTGAATCCATCAGGCCCAGACGACTTATTTGTCAGCATTGTCATAACAATGGTCTCCACCTCTTGAAAGGAAATCAAACACATAAGAGCCAAATTTTGCTCATGATTAATGAGTTTAGGAATACACTTATCTATTTTATTAATATAAGGTTGGTGACAATAAGATGCCTTAGTAAAAACAACCCTTAAAGTATGTAACAAGTCTGTCTTCAACATCTTGATGATTCAATTTTCACTGACCATCTCTGCCCGACAAGGAGAAAATGTGATTTATGTGACGATTATGAACCATGGATTTATGAAATAAATTGGTGTTATTTTCCCCATCCTTTAACCATTACACACTGTATTTTTGGCGCCATAGATTCTCCTCTTGCTTCCTTCTTGTTTCAAGATGATTAAGAGTAATACATTCCTGAAGAATGAGATCTGCACTACAACCTTCAACTATAATGTGTTTTTGAATATCCTCCATTTGAGCCTCAAAGAGTTATTTATCCTCAAAAATATTTCCAAATTCAGACTTATTCCATGAACATATCCTATCTTTCAATGCTTTGAGTTTAATCTGGAATTTACACATTTTATTACAACCTTAGAACAAAAAGGAGTTCCACCATTATTTAACCTTCTCCAAGAAATCTGGCACTTATAACCAAAATCTCTCAGAATTAAAAGGACGATTACGCTAAGCTTCTTTAAGGTCAATCTCCAATTCGATGGGACAATGATCAAATCCAAAAAAAGGAAGAAGATATGCTTCCAAAAAATAATCTTTGTCTAGAATTGATTCTAAAACTAGAAAATGGTCTAGTATGCTAGCAATTTGGTTTTTTCCACCTCTATGATTGTTCCAAGTAAAAATACCATTAGTTGGCCTAACATCCACCATTCATAACCTTTCCATAAGATCTATGAAACTGATTGATTCTTGCTCTAATCAATGAATCCCAACCTTTTTTTCATAAAGAGAAAAAACTAGATTGAAATCCCCCAACTATCCAATGAGAATCAAGAAGTAGGTTATGATGACATAGGAATTTATGAAAAAAACACTTTTTCTACAAGCATATGAGGATCATAGACTGTAGAAATATGAACAATCTCTAAATATCCTATGTACTAAAACTGGCTTGTTAAAACCCCAAGACTATCCATCCAATCCTAGAATAATACCTCAAGAGGATTCCACAAGATAGTAATCCCACTAGCACAACCACAAGCATCAATTGATATGAGGTCACAACCTTTCTACCAACTTCTCACAATATTGGATAATTTCAAATAAGAGACCTTAGTTCCTTGTAAAAGAACTAAGGTTGGTTTCTCTTGTCTAATTCTTTCCCGTAGATATCATTTTTTCCTTTATTGTTTAGGCCTCGAATATTCCACAGAATGATGTTCATAGTTAATATTATTGAGGTGGAAAATATGTTGAGATTTCTGTGACTTGACGAGAATTGATCAATTCATCTCTCATATATTGAATTAACTCATGTTACGACTTACGCCTTTTTTTCTTAACACACTTTCCTAACATCTCTTTACCTTTATCATTCATTTCTATTGAACATGAATTTCCAGAATCTTCATTTATCCCTTAGGTTTCATATTCTTCCATTGCAAAAACAATTTCGCATACAATTCCTGATGATTATGCGATAACACATCTAAGTCCTGTCTTGCCCACTTATTTAATATTTGAACTAAATGTTGTTCCTCCTCTCTTAAATGTTCCATTGATTGCTACATGGAGGGTAACACTTCCACAATACCATGTAATTAAGAAAGAGGATGATCTATTTCAGATTCAACTTCGGGGTATTTTGTTTAAGAACTTGTTTATCTCTTGGTAGTAGAATTTTCGATTCAATCATCATAGTATCCTCTTTCTCAAAATGATCTTCCTCCATACCTTCCAAAATTGCAAAAGTAGTATACTCTTTGAGCTTATTAAACTGTTGATCCAAAAGACCTCTTGCTAACCTTCAACGAGATAGAACTTTAGAAGAAACATTCCTAGTTAACAAGCCCAACATATTATTGCTCCTTCTTTCGACTAGGGAAGTCACGAAATAGGTGACCACGTTCATGGCATAAATGAAAATGAAATGGAACATGTTCATAATCAAGGGCCTAAGTCCAAATCTCACCCTGATATTCCAGGTCAATTTACTTAGGAAGGGGTTGAGATATGTTCATATAGACACAAATATGAGCATATGACACATTCCTTCCTTGTAAGGTAACTCCAAAGGTCTTAAAAAATCTTCCAATGGCATTTCCTATCCCCTCTAGAATATTTGTAAGCCAAAATCGACAAGATGCAAATACAAGCACACCAAAACAAGAGCAGATAAGAGTTCCTCTTTATCAGGATTGAAGCATTCCTCCCAATGACACATGAATAACCTTGCGTTGTTAAAAAAATATGGTCCCCCTTCGAAAACCCAACTTTTATCCTCCAAATTAAATAAGATAATAATAAAAAACCCCTTAGGGCACAATTTGAACTCCACTTCCCCCTTAGGTTTCCACTTTTGAAGAATCCAATGTTCTAATTCCCTACCTCTTGGAAAACCTCCTACAAACTTACAAATCAATGCATGCTCCTTCATTCTCCTTTCATGATATTCCAAACTGCTTGGTGGGATGACAAATTTAGGGTTTTGAACTTCCTTTGGTAAACAATTACCCCAAAAATCTACCTGCCATTAAGCTCCTAAAATAGGAGTGACCTGAGAGGGACCTCCTTGATCTACTTGACCTTGATTTCCAACACCTTAATGAGCATGTCCTGAAAAAAAAAAATATTTGAAGGGGTGAGAAATCCCTCCCAACATATAACTCATGATTATTGCTTAGAACCAGGCGCAACAGAGGCTGCAACACTAAAAAATTGTAACAAAGAAGAGAGATTTAAAGATCAAAACTTGTATCTCGCGTACCATAGATACCAAAGTCAATACTATATTCGTTCTTGAATTTATCTTCACTAGTTTTATGTCATATTCCTTGTTGGTGAAGTATCTTATATATTTTGTAAATCAAATTTTTTTAGTAGGTTAATATAAAATGTTAAACTTAAAATTTAATAAGTATTTATATATTTTTCACCCATTGTTTTATTATTTATAATTTTTATTTATTATTTATGGTTTTATTATTTACTATTTTGTTATTTATTTGTTATGGTTTTACTTGTTTGGTCAAATCCAAGATATTGTCCAAAAGTTTAACAAAGTATTTAGATGTAATCAATTAGTGTTAAAAATTAAAAAAAATATCAACTATAGTAAAAAAAATTATATATATATATATATATATATATATATATATATATATATATATATATATATATTATATTATTTAATTTATATTAAAAAACTTAATAAAATATAAGTAATTCTACTCTCACTTTATATATTAAACTAATATAAAAAAATATGTGGTAAAATATTTCATCTAATTCACTTAATAAATATTTATGTTAAGTAACATATATCACATATTTGAAAATATATATACATACATAATATATATATATATTTCAATACAAAACTTAAATAAATTATTTGGATATCCATCTTAACTAATATATTTCAATGTCAACTATGTGTATATTTTATGGTTAAAACATTTCGAATAATCTCATTATTCTACAGTTTGGTATTTTTTAGGTATATATTTTTTGCTCAATTTTGTCTGAAATCCAACAAAGATTTTTTTGAATTGTAAGATTTAAGTTGTATACTCTACACAATTGAAATGTCTAAGGAGATTTTCAAGGCTTTTTATCCATTTATTGTTAAGCCATATATCATCCCCATGTTAACCCTAAATCCCTCATTAAGCACTATATATTGAGTGATTACATTTGTAGTGTTATATTGTTATGTAGGTTAATACCTCGCATGGTCCCATTTTATTATAATTGTATATTTTGTCTCCTATATATACACTAAGGATACCTAGTCTTAGGGTCATCAAATCCTATCTTGTACATTGTATTCATTGTAAAATTATGTTTCCCTCTCAAGAAGGGCTATAACTATTAGTTTCTTATCATTTTTAAGGTGCAAGGTTCATAGAATTTGGTATTAGAGCTCACGATCCCATGGTTTTGTTGCTTCAAACAAGTCGTCATGATGTTTTTGCTATAACTTTTTTTATTGAAGATTTCATATGGCTAAACATAGAGAATATTGAAAACAAATATCAGGTATCACCTGGTTCAAATTTCAAATCTTGGTTTTTTATAGTTTCAGAGGTATGCTCTAATGAATTTAGGGTTCCTATATGTTCTTTAAATTAGTTTCAAATAAGTCGATTTGGAATTTTCACTATAATTTTTTTTCCTATGAGGTTTTAAACAATGAAACTTGGACCATATTGAGGAGAAATTTCAGTGGATATCTAATTCAAATTATAGATCTTGGTTCACTATAATTTTAGATATATGATTTAAGGAAGTTAGGGTTCTTGAATGCTTCTGAAATCAATTTCAAACAGGTCAGTTTGAAATTTTCCCAATAAATATTTAGGGAGGTCTAAGAAAGTGAAACTTGAAACATATTAAGGATAAATCTTGGGGAACATCTAGTTCGAATTTCATATTTTGGTTTTCTATACTTTCGAAGTTATACCCTGTGGAAGTTAGGGTTTGTGAACAATCACGAAATGAATTTTGAATGGGTTAGATTAAAATTTTTGTTATAACTTCTTTTATGGGTATTTTCATGTTATGAACTATTCAAGGATCTTTGGAGGCATAGAGAAGTACCTAATATACACATTTCAAAATTATATTCGAAGAATTTAACTCGCAGAACACTATACAAGTTTTCTCATAGGAAGAGGCCAAGAATTAATGAATTTTGGAAAACTTACTAGAACTTTCACTTAGCACATCAAATTCTAGCAAAACTTCAGGAATTGTAGAGGATACATATTAGAGTATTACATATCAAAGTTTTATGTTCAAAATGGCTCAAATATCAGCGATATATCAAGAAAAAGTTTATCCATTCTAATACTCTCTAAATTAAGTAGCATACAAATGACCTAACTTTTAATTAGAATATCCACTTTGTTTGGTTGATTGGAAATTTTGATAAAGAGGAGTGACATTACTCTTTTTTCACGTGGCTCCAAAGAAAGATCCAAAATATACTACACCAATTAAACCTCTTGAAGGCTCATCTTGGACTTATGAAGAAAGTGAAGACTTAGAATTTAGGTTCTCCCAATTAGAGAATAAAGTCAATGAAATGAATGGTTGTATGTTGAAAAATGTAGTATTATGTAGTTCTCAATAAAACCTTAAAAAAAAATGATTAATGGAAGGGAAAAAGGGATGAATGAAAATAAGGAAGAAATGATGAATGAAATAAAATATAAGAGGAATGAAAATAAGAAAAATAAGAAAAATGTATACAAAAATCCATCAAGGAAGAAATATAATAATTACAAAAAATTGTATTAAAAGATCTTAATAAAATGGATGTGTAGATCCAAGGAAATCATGAACATAAGGAGAAGCATGGCGTTGAGGCTCAATCTCATATGGGGAGTACGTTTTCACAATTGGAAATTGTTGGGTGTGGAGCCTGATTATCTTATGTATTCAAAGGTATCGCCGCATTGGACCCCGGTTCGTAGTGGGGTGGCAATGCCGCCCGTAAAATATTCGCTATAGGGGGGTCTAGGGGGGGTGGCTGTGACCTTTGGGAGCGCCCCCCCCCCCCCCCCCCCAC
>APFE030932786.1:20216-149407 GCA_000404065.3 Pinus taeda | reverse complement strand
TTTACTGTAGGTGGTGTTATCTCAAAATCAGACCCTGGAAGGCTGCAGACCAGGAAGACCTCAAGTAACTATTTCAAACCTACTTTAGGCTGAGGCTTAGCCTCCTCAACCTGAGAGGGCTCTCTCAAAAAAGGGTTACTGATTTTGATTATAGTTAAGATGGCTAACTCTTGTGAAACAACTGTAAGAATATGAATGGTGGAAACACATTTAGCAACTATCCATTGGGCTTATGGAGTCAACAACATCTCAATATGACAATGAATTCAACCTTACATAGAAATCAGGGCATTCAGCATTTAAAATATTCAGAACATAACAACTCAGATAGGACCACACAGTCTATGAATGCATACAGGAAGTTAGAGCACCTCAAGTGAATTCTAAGTGATTACACATTCATACCACTGCAAGAATTAGGAAAAGGACAACATCACACATTCTGAACATACAATCCCTCATGAATCCTGAGAAGTAAAGCCAAACATGTATTATCAAAACAAAGTCTTACATAAGCCAAATATCAGCATTTTCATAAAATTTCCAACCCTTTTTACATTGCTGCTCCAGCTATATATAGAGTTCTTCTCCTGTCTAATTGAGATTCCTCCTCAAGCATGAGGGGAACTCGAAAACTACTTCTAATACTGACACCTATTGAACTTTTAACTACTTATTAAATACAACAAACTGTTAACTAGAGTTTTTATAGATCTAAATCAAGTAGGACTCTAACTTCATATTATACAAATAATAACTTTGATTAGGATCATTCTCGTTCTTTGACATTTGGTCCTCTTTCAGTTTGGCTGTGATGGGTGTTCAATTCTCCACGCTGGTCTTCTATGCCATATCCTCTCCACTGTCCTGAAATATAGGAAACTACCCTTGCTCCTCGGTCTTATGGCTTTCGAATCCACAGAAGCAGGTCTTTCATCTTTGCTTTCCAAAACGTGACAGATGGCCATGTCCATTGATGTGTTGTCCACTGCTTTTTAAAACAAAAATACGTTCAGGCTGTCTTAACATATCTGAACCGTGCTTAAAATGCTCACTTTATGACAAAATTCAAATTTGGATCCAAACCATATTTCTCCATCTGTCTTAATCTGATTGATTGCTGCAGCTTCGAATGTCTCCTTGCATATATTTGTTCCTCAAAATTTTCGTGCTTCTGTTTCAAAATTGGTTGATTTGTATTGGAACCTTTAGCTTCAGCAGTTTCGTAGCGCGCTACGAAACTACTGAGCCTTAATCATCACCTTCAGCAGTTTCATAGCGCGCTATGAAATTGCTGAGTTGTTTAAAAGACATAGTTCTCAACCCAAAATTTTATTAATTGAACACTTTGCTGTCAAAACCTCCTTTCAATTGTTCCAAGACTTTCCAAAACTGAATGGACATTTAGAATTCTTCAAGAAAATGAGACTAAGCAAACTCATCAAAATTCAAAACATGATCTTACTTGAAATGTGATTTCATTTAGAAGGTTCCTTTAGCTGGCTTAACTGTGCCTTTAAATATTCTATTTGTTTCTTCATAATCTTGTTCCCAGCTCTTAATTGCATATTAATCATCCTAATGAACTTTGCTTCTTTGATTGCCGACACTGTCCAAGTATGGAATTGAGTATTACAGTCAACCACCTCTACAGTTGAATTATCTTCCCATAAGGCTTTAATTATGTAATAATTAGCTTGTATGATGGCATGTCTTCTAGCAGCTTTCCTCAGTTTGGAAATCTCATGGTTAGCTGATTCCAATTTTCTTTTCAAGTCTGCTATATTGTCTTCTTTAGATGTGGCGACTGTTTTGCCTTTGTCCTTTCTTTGATGGCGTTGTATCTCTTCCACTGTTTCCTCTGTTCTTGGTGGTACCTCCTGTACTTGCTGAAATCTCCTTGTTATAGGTCTCCTGGGTTTGAAAACAAATTGCTCAACTTGCTCGTCAAATTTAAGCTTCTTTGAGGTTTTGGTTTTCTTTGTATTCTCTTTTTCTGACTACATCAATTCATCTTGATGACACAAGATGACGCAGCCTCAGATTTACCTAACGGATTTGACATTTCGGGAAAGATTTGCTGCGAAATGCACGAATCCCTGATTTCGCAACGTGGTTAGTTTGAAATTTGAATAATGCGCTGCGAAATCACCTAATAAGGTTTGCGCTGCGAAACTGCTAAACAAATAAATGCGCTGCGAAAACACTTTAAAATAATGCATGCGCTACGCAATTACCAAAAGGCTTGGTGGTGGATAACAAAATGACACATGGCTATGAAACAATGGTGAATGAAGGGGGACCAATGGTAGATAGGAATATACTTGACTCATGACCTCTTAAAACTCCAGACTTTAAGGGAAAAAAAAAATATGAAAACAACATAGACTAACACTGACCTTTGTCATCGGGCTAGGATGAGAAGTTACATATATCAGATCTTTTTTAAGTGATAACATGTGGAATAGCTGTCAGTTGGGTCTCAAAACTGCAAAGTGTTGTTGCACTCTCAACAACAAAAGTAGAGTATGTTTCTGCTGCAGAGACTAGTAAAGAAATGATTTGGTTCCATAGGTTTTTGGATGAATTAGGTAAGAAGTAGGGGTTGGGCAAGTTATATAGTGACAACCAGAGTGCCATTCATCTTGCAAAGAACTCTACATTTCATTCCCTGACTAAACATATACAACTCAAGTACCATTTCATACGGTCAGCATTGGAAGATGGACAATTGAAGCTCGAAAAGATACACACTAGCTAGAATCCTGCAGATATGTTAACAAAAGTTGTAACCAGGGAGAAACTGATAATCTGGTTAGTTTCAATTAGTCTTCAAGTATGATGAAGAAGATGAGAAATAGCCAGGTCTAAAGTGAAGTCATTGTCTAGCAAATGAAGTGGCGGTGGATTTGCTATAATCAGCCTCCAAGTGGGAGATTGTTGGGTTTGGAGCTTGATTATCTTTTGTATTCAAAGGTGTCGCCGCATTGAACCCCAGTTCGTAATGAGGCGGCAATGCCACCCGTAAAATATTCATTGCAGGGGGGGTCTTGGGGGGGGGGGAAGGTGTGACCTTTCGGAGCCCCCCCTAGCGGGGATCGAGGACAGTGCCCACAAAGCTAAAATTAGATGTAAACTTGCCTTGTAAAATGTTGTAATTTCGTAGTCAATCTAGGTTGTTCATTAAGCAGAGATCTGATGGTGGAAGTTATGTTTAATTTAGGGGTTTTTGCCCTAGAAGGCAACCCCTCACTATATATGACGGAATTGTATTGCATCTATGTAGATCCGTATTCTAAGTGAGGAAGAGAGAGGAGATTGAGAGCGAAGAGGGAACTACAATGGATCTGTTGTAGGTTGTATATCTTCAGTTTGCTGGATAATATAAAAGGAAGGACTAGCTATTTCTCTGTGGACGTAGCCCAAACTGGGTGAACCACGTATATCTGTGTCCCTCTTGTTTTATGTGTTTTCTGTGTTTATATTTCTGCAATATTTTATGTGTTCCATTGCTTTTTAATATATAATTTTCTAACAAAATCATAAATATTAAATCACATAACCATAATCATGAGTTTTCAATCCAAGATCCACATCATGAAGGCTTCAAGTTAGCACAAAGGAACTACTACATTTCGAATATTGATATGAGGAATTTTGATGGTAATGATGCTAATAATGGATATTTTAGATGGATTAATACTTTGATCTACATAAAGTGCATCCTTAATAAAGGTAAATATTACATCAATTTTTTAGAACAAGATCAACATGTATGATATCAATGGCTTTGTGAGAGGAAAAATTATTATGTTATAACTTTGTCCATTTTTACAAAGGAATTGATATCACATTATGGGAATATTCAGAGAAATATATTCTTCAATGAATTGGTAATTCTTTGATAAAAGGGTCTAGTTATAGAGCACATTCAACAATTCCAAAATTTGAGTCTCAAAGTAAATAATATTTCAAAGGATAATTTGTTAGACTTATTTATGGAACTTTAAAGAAAAAAATCCAACATGAGGTGCATATATTTGAACCTAAATATATAGAGTATACTTTTAGTCTAGTAAGGAAAGTTGAAAGTAAAAATAAGGCAATTAGAAAATTGATCATTAATAATTATAGAGAAAATCATGCACCCTCTCCGAAACTAGTAAGGTTGACTCCTCAACAAATGGATGAAAGAAGAGAAAAGGGACCATATTTCAACTATGACAATAATTACAGTAAGATCCATAAATGCAGTGACAAGAAATTATTCTACATAGAGTGTGAATATTAAGAAGATCAAGAAATACAAACTTCATAAGGTCTAGAGCTAGAAGAGACTCAATGCAACAATATATTTTCATGTATTATCCAACATTAGTACTTCACAAACCCTCAAGATAGAAGGAGATAGAAAGAAATTTAGGTAGACCCATAACTTCTTCAATTCAAATTGGAAAAAATTCTTAATCGCTTTGAATATCCAACACTAGAACTTTAATTAATGATTGCAAATGGAGGTACCAAAAATTGTTCAAGGAAATGCCATAATATTGAGCTAAATAAGGGGGAGTATTTGTTGGTTGGTCCCATGATCGCAAGTAAAATGGGTGGTGATGATGTTGTATTAGGGGTCCAATCATTTGGAACAATGGCCCTTAATTTTCAATATCTTTTCATAATATTTTTATCAAAAGGAAAAGAAATTGATCTTAGAGGCATCCAAGGGAAACCCAGTAAAGTGATATGCTCTAATAGCGTGACAAAATTGCTAAATGATGGACACCAAGGTGTAACTGCACAATTGTGTTCATATAATGTTCAAACATCTGTATACTTTTCTCTAGTGGTTCTCCAAAAAATTATCAACAATCATTATGCGGTATTTGGAGATATTCCTAAGGGTCTTCCACCTGCCTAAGATCATGGTGTAGTGGCTACAACCACCCTCCAAAATTTTTCCTTAGCTTCGTTTTGGAGCCTCCCTACCAACCATCCTTAGCAGTATGTCTTGCACTGTCAAGTACATGAGCTTCACTAGTTTTCTAGTAGTAGGATAGCATGTGCATGATAGCTTGTTGCATTCCCCTCACAGGCTGCTTTCTCCGGCTTGGTCCAGCTAGTGGCTAAGCAGCTCCCTCAAGAAATTACGCAATTATGGAGGGAAACTAGCCTTCCCTCTAGAAATTGCGCAAATATTATTAGTAGCCAACTGGGCTCAGGAATTGCGCAATCCTGTCAGTTAACCATCCCAGTGGAAACTACGCAATCTGACATAGCAGGACTGCTTAGCCCAGAAATTTCCCAATTCTGGGTAGCAATCAACTACTCCTCCCAGAAATTGTGCAATTCCTCTGGGAAGATAGCCCATCTTCTTCCCAGCAACTATGCAAAAGTTTCCCTTAGTCAAGTAGGTTGTTGCATGTGCCTTCGGGTTGACCAGTTCCACCTAGGACCGAGAAAACTTGACTTGCATGCATGGGCTAATTTTTTCCAAAATAACAAAAAGAAACATGCAAAAAGCATCACTAGATTTTAGGGAGCTATTTTTAGCAGTTGAATGTTACATGCAAAGATCATTTTAGAAACCTTCCTCCAAGTGTCGCTTTTTCCTAGATTTGTGGCATGTGCGTCATGAGCCTCAAACTTATTTATTCGATGCATCAAAGCTCAGTTCTTCACATCAAACTTGGAACTACGACATCCCATAGCACATCCAAGAGTCTTTGACACATCCAGCTCAACTATTTCTGGGTAAGTCTGCTCAACTTGTCTTTTGCAACATTTCTGTCGCTTTTTGTGTTTTCGCTTGTGTGAGTGTTGTTTGCCTGATTCTTGTGAACACTTGTTGTCGTTTGTATGCATATTATCTTATACTAGAATTGTTTCAGTTTTCATTAGCATCTCACTACTGTCACATGCACGACATTGTTTTGCACGAACAGTTGCCGATTTGGCGACTCACTTCACACACATGCATGTTGTTCCATTTTCTGAATCTTGCATTCACTCTTTGCATGCACGATCATTCACTCTTTCTTACACTCAATATCTCCATGCATTCACATCCACATTTGCTTTCAGTGGCGTGTCGCGGGTCTCGGCATCCTTGGCCTAGACTCTACCTCACTAAGAAACATTGTGCAACCCTGAGAGGGAAGGCTCTGCCTTCTTCCTAGAAAATGTGCATTTTTGGCCAATGACTATCTTCCAGGCTTGCCTTGTGCAATTCTGAGGGGCAGTTGGCCCAGAAAATTGAGTAATGCAGTCCCTGGGCCTACATCACTTGCAAGCTGAAATTGTGCATTGCACAATCCCAACACCCAGAAGGCCAGTCTAAATTGCACATTGCGCAATTCCAGCAGTCAACCGCCTCCCAATAGTCTAGACTGCCTTTTGCATAGTTCTAGTAGCTAGTCTCCTAACCTCCCAGGAAAAATTGCACAATCCTTGCCAGTGAATCCCCAAGTATGTAGCATGTCGTTCCTCAAGTTTGC
The DNA here is from genome assembly GCA_000404065.3 of Pinus taeda. NCBI lineage: Eukaryota > Viridiplantae > Streptophyta > Pinopsida > Pinales > Pinaceae > Pinus > Pinus taeda. Next base: position 142,913 of record APFE030932786.1, on the reverse strand, counting down.
TTTGGTTTTAGTTGATAGATTTATTTCCATGCATGTCGCCATGTCTCTAGATCTAGTAGGTGTTCCTCTACCTCTCAACAATTTAGGATCAATGGCCTCCAAGAGAGCAAGATTAGAGGACACTGATGAAAGTGAAACTAGAGCAGCAGTTGAGCGAGTGTCTACAAGTTTTTTGATCTATGAAGACACCAAGATGATCATAGACAAGGACTTCAAGGTGAAATGGAAAGAGGTCAATGATTCATTTGCAGGCACTTTCGGGGAAGACCTCGAAGACCGCCAAGTCTATGTGAACATTCATAAGTCTGGCTTGTAACATATTTCATGCATGTATCTCGCGTTCTCATGCGCAAACATGATACATTAGATCGTCTAGCACACTTATCCTGAGACGATTACATTGAGCAACGTCAGCAGGATGGATATTGCTACCTTTAGGGCACGGCATTATCAACAGATGTATCATATGTCGAAGCCAGTGATTACCATGTAGACACCTTCAGCATACCTAGCAGTAATGCCAACTCCAGGGATATCTTGAAGAAGTGGGTGAAGGAGCCAGCCAAATTCAGGATGACACCCAACCAAGTTTACAAGACAAAGATACTATGGAAGGCATATCAATACTTGGTCATCTTCGCATGTCGCCTGTATGGCCAAGAGAGCACAGAGACCTTCCCGCAGAGTTGGGTGATCGCATTGGACCAACTGGCTGGTGAAGGAAAAGCATGCAACTGGTCCGACATGTTTGCTCACAGGCTGAAGGAATAGGTAGCAAGAGCTCGGAAGCCGCCCAAAGGTTAGCAAGTAGAAATATACATGTCCGCTTACATCTTGGATGCAATCTGTGACGGTGAGGAGTTCCTGAGATTGAAACGAGCATGGACATCGATGGAAACCTCTGTGACTACTTATTATAAAATGTTTTCTGAATGCAACTTCAGAGGATTTATCAAACAGCTATCAGATCATTTTGTCACCCTAGTGTACAAGATGATATTTGAGCAGGATCCACCTTGCATGTCAAAGGCATCAATGGAGGCACTAATTGACATCGAAAATTGGTATGCCTCATTGTCCAACACCTTCATACGGATGTACAGCACGGAGAAGCCTCCGCATGTTTTTCTGAAGTTTTCCATGGAAAATCTCGTCATGCAAGAAGCATCATACCACATCTCGGCAAGACTATCAGCTAGGCTGCACTAGAAGAAGAAGGCACCTTGGCCCGCTCTTCCATTGTGGATCGAGTTATAGGAGATATGGAATTTCAATCACGTGAATATCGAAGCAAAGGAGATCAAGAAATATCCTTTCAACTTCTAAAGATTCAATCCATATCACCTTCATTGTTTCGTAAAATATCACTACGTGAGAGCACGGTTTCAGTGGATCCACGGGGCATGTCATTGGGTGGAGGAAGGCCCATGGAGATATTGTTACAACTTCTCCAGGTCCACTGAAATGGTCTAAATCACTTTGGAATGGTTAGCGAGGCATCATGAAGAAGCATCCAAGATAGCACCAGCAACAGAGGTAAAAATACTGGTGCGCGATAAAGGCAAGAGGAATATTATCGACAACACAAAAGAAGAATAAAGTTGCAAGATTCGAGCAGACCCACTTGTGTAGAAATCAGCTTTATAAATAGAGGTGAAGAGGCAACAACGCGATAGGAGGAACGCGTAAAGGCAGAGAGAAAAATGGAGAATGGAGGAAATAGAGGAGTTGTAGGAGTTGAAGGAGCAACTCCAGAAGGAACAGGAGCTGCGCAAATAGGTGAAGGAAGCGCAACAAGAACAGGTATAACAGGGTGTGCAACATGTATAGATAGATGAAAATGCACCTGTACAGGTAGTCGACTCATCCAAACAGCTAGCACCAAGAAGACACGATAATCATTCATAGGATCAGGACTTCGCTCAAGATATTGAACAAGCACTTGAGCAGATGGATATGGATATGGAGCAACAAGAGCTAGATCAAGACATCGACCTCATGCCTTACCGCCAAGAGGTCGACCTACCAGCTTCACCAGATCTGAAATAAGAGCAAGACCCAAGCGACCAAGGAGGCAATGAGATGCTTGGAGACAATCCGGAAGAAGATATGCACAACATATCATTCGAAAATTCACAACATAGAGTTGTACAATCTTGCAAAGTGTCTCCTCCGTATGATCACACATCTCATGCGTAGTTCAAGGAATGAGTGATAGTGTCTGACATGTGCAAGCATCTAGCAGCATTGGCCAATGCTACCAGAGCAGATGTTGAAGCCACTAGCTTGAGTATTTGCTTCTTGATAGTTGAGAACGAGCGAATGGCTGAGGAGTTACAAATGGCCAGGCAGGGAGGAGAACTAGTTACAGCATCCACTTGAGCAAAGTTGAAGAAGGAAATACTAGATGGAGTCTTTTCCCTTGAAACAATCATGCGGGCATTGTATTCCAAGTTTGGTATCGTGCATAAGGCAGTTTTCCATCTCAATGGTTGGTAGCAATGATGTGCTATGAGAGCACATATCTTGTCAAACGTGCATACTGTTGTTGACTACATGCAAACATGGACAATGAGATACAAGGGAGCCCCGTTACACTTGCCCAATATGATGAAGCCATAGTGGTCGAGCTAAAGGCACACATCTGGAGTCAAATCCAAAACTATGAAGATCTCCCACAACTCATCACTAGTCTACAGGCTTCCCATGCACGGGTATTCAGGAGTGTGGATGTCGTTGTGTGCGCGCACATGATCCCATCTTTTGGGACACGCACCGAGGCAAAGACATAGGCACAAGTCTGACTAGAGCTTGACTCATACTTTGACGAGTTGATGTGCATAGCCACCAGTGTAGACTTGGTGATCAGTGCAAACACCATGCATCAGTATGTCATCGGTCCGGCCGCACTCAAGGAAATGATGCGCATGTTATCAGACGAGTTGGACAGAGGAGCCCCAGTAGTGTACTTGGATGTGATGGAGGCAAGAGTTTGTTTCTAGAAAGATGTCACCAAAGAGTACATAGACACTATTGTGGACTACCAAGCATGGCATCAATTCGCCATTGCCAACCATCATGAGGATGTTGAAGAGTTGGTCTTCCCACAGTTGTCTGAGTCATAGTGATGTCTTGCATGGCTTGCTCAAGCCTATTTCTTCTCACATGGGTACATGTGAAGATTGTATGTAATATATTATCAAGTGGAAGTTCAAGTGTTGATAGTTGGATGTAACAGTCATAGAGTAGATGAATAGTCATGAGGATAGATGAAAAGTCACCAAGGGGAATGTCAAGGGCCACCCCACCCTTTTCTATATATAGTCCCTCATAAGTCATTGTAGAGGCTTTTGGTCTACCAATATTCCAATAGGAGTACCTTAGACAGAGCCTAGATAGTATTGTAACGAGTCTTGGCTTCTCCATTGTGCAGAGCTAGTATATCTCTTTGGAGGAGCAGGTGGTAGTGACTGTAATGTTCCACTATCAGAACTAGTTGTTGGTCATGGTTGTATTGTATGAATGGAACTTTTACTTCTTCATATCATAGAGCCATAACGTTTCATGCATATGTCATATTGTATTTCAGCTATCTTGTTTACTCTAAATGATATATCTATTTGTCTTCTTACGCATGCATGTGTACCTATTTTCTGTATATGTATGTATGAATCTTACTGAAATGTGTTGTTGGTTTACCCATCACTTTGGATTTCTATCTCACTTTCCTTCCAGTTTGTGATGCATCTTTGCTCGTGCGTTCCCTTCTTAACTTCGTGCTTTCATAGATTTCCAAGGGGTGCACTCACCTCACCCTTCATGTGTTATAGCCTCTCATGCATCTTCCTTGACTTGTTGCATATGTCACACCCTTGCTACCAACAGGGACATCTTACTTGACTCTATGTGAAATTGTGGTCAAGGCGATAATGTACGACCCACTGCTGGGACTCCTACACCAAACATTCTGAGGTCTAGTTGGGACTTCTTACTGGGGAGATCCCCTGACATGTTGGCAGGTCCAGCACCATCAACATTTATGGTGCTAGAAGGAGGGACAAATGACAAGTTGTGTCCTCTCATCCTATTTTGAAGCTTTACACATCTATCATGGATTCTATCACACTCACCCCTCCACAATGTTTTTCGCATGCCAAACCTATCAACATCACAAGGGAGTTTTTTGATCTCTTGTCCAAATTCAAGTATGATGCTGAAGGTGAAGTGGCCTAGCCTGTGTTCTTACAAGGCTTCTTTTCCATGCTTGACAAGGCATATGAATGTTCTTATGAACAGGCCAACCTGTTGCTTGCATACACACTTCACAAATCCCCACAACGGTGGTGCTGCAGTTTGCCGGCTGACAACATGCACTCACATGAGCAGTTCTCTCATCTCATTTAATCTACTTTCGATCATTTTGATCCATAACCTCTTGACCAAAAAATGTTACAACAATGAAAGGCCCCACATGAATTGCTTATGGATTTTTGCCAGCACTTCCATGATTTCAGTTTTAAGCTCCGAAAATCCAGATGAAATTTCCATATCTTTGGGATAGATTCGAATATTGTCTTAACAAATCAGTCCATCCCAAGAAATAGTTTGAGCCCAAGCCCCGCTCAACATACTTTAGTGATGGAGCTGTGCAATCACAGATGGACACAGTCATTTTCACAAGTGGATGTCCACCATCCCCTCATCAAACAGCTCCATCACTACAGAGTGATGCAGGAGAACAGGCATACACATCTATTCAACTACCACATGCTCCCAACATCAATTCGCTTAATTTTCGCGCAAGTTTTGTTGTGAGTGCATTTAGTTGTCACATGCATTTTGTACCTCAACCTTCATATTCGTACTCGGATGATCCTTTGGATGATATTGTCTTGTGTTCTTCGATTTCGGACTCTACACTTGTTGTGAACGAGGATCAATCCATCGATGGAGTTGGTGTTGCAAAACAACATGCGCTATCATTCATGAAGAGTATGACCGGGAGCTTGAGCATCAACACTCGGCGAAGGATGACTCCCTACTGTCTAAGCCTCCTCCATTCTTTCTTGACATATTTGGTCAACTTACCATCCATGATTTCGCATGTGCATCTCCATCCACGAATGCACCCATTTTTTATCATTCGTAGGACACACCAGATGTCATTCCATCATCTGACAATGAAGAGGATAAATTATTCATTGAAAATCCACTTGACTTTTCATCTGATTTCCTCGGAAACACAGAGGGTGAACTTGTCCACTTATCATCTACCCCCCTGTTTGATTCATCAGATCATGAGGATGTCGATGAAATCATTAATTTTGTTGATTGTAATTGTCGTGATCTATTTACTCCCATATTTGATCACGATGATGATTCTACCGTAGTTGATTTTTTGAAGCCGCCTATTTATAATGATCTATCTTTCGATGAAGTTTAAACCCCCCAAACTGTCAAGGCACTTCAACCCAAGCTAATGGTTATGTCAGGCCCTCACTGTCCTGAGGTTGATTTCACTTCCGATTAGGAAATTATTGAAACAACCAAGGCTCCTCATCACTCATCTGTATGAATTGAAGATCAATCTCACAAACAAATCATGCATCCTCCACTAGAACTACACAATCCCATCGCTCATGCATTTGAGGAATCTTACATATTAAGCACACGTGCACAACGCAAGTTGTCTTTGTTTCTTTTGTTTGCTTTCATGTCACAGTCAAGAGTATGTATATGCTTAACAACTGCACGTAGTGTTGCATAACACCATGATAAGTCCACGGACTGCATGTCATGTACTTGCACTCACTTATGTTTTGTGGATACTATTAAACTTGGAGTGTGTTTGTCTTCATTGTTATATCTTTCATGTTTGTTGGTTCGCACAACTGTGTTGTTCACGAACCATGCCTTCACCAACATGGGTCAACCAATGCGCCAGTGGCTGCATTGGAAGTATCACTTCACATGATCAGGCCCATGCACCATCATCTTAGGAGTAGGAGTAGGGTTTGCTTTTGGTTTGTTTGCTTGCTTGCTTTACATGTTTGGTTGTTTGCTTGCTTGCTTTCTTACTTTCTTTGCTTTTGCATTTACTTCTTCTTTCACTTTGTTTTATGTTTGTTTTCTTGTTTATGTTCGAAGGTTAGTTTCGCATGAGACCTTTTGTGACTCTTGAAACAAAATGGGTAAAGTACAAGAGGACTTGGGTAGTTATCAATACTTGTTTATCTGTCATCATTCCTTTGTAGGAAGAACTTGTTATCTTCATTCCATGATACACCAATGAAAAATATGTACTGTTCGAAGTGAACCTTGGTGAAAACACAATGCTTGAACGCTAACTAGTGTCACCTACTCTAGTTGGTTACTTTTGGGTTAACCCTTGGAAGCTCAGTAAAGTAGAGTAAGGTGAGGGGGGAAACATTAACAAGCATGTCAGACGTATATATAAACTACTTCTCTGAAGGAACAACCTCTTCCGCTCTCAATAAGTCGAGATCCCTCTTCCACCTTTGAAATGAATAAGTGCTATGCATAGTTATGAAAATGAAAATGAAAAAAAAAAATGAAAAATTAACAAGGTGAAAGAAAAGAAAGGCTTCCTACGCAAAGAGGTGATGCAAGTAACTTCATCAGGGTACTGACCAGGATCGTTGCCAACGGAGAGATGCTTGTGGTCCTACATGACTCCGTTGGGGTACTGTCCAAGCCTGCTGGCAGCAAAGCAACACCAAAGATGAAACTAAGACTCTGATGACTATGCTGCTTATGCACCAATCTACCCCTCATCCCCAACTAAAACAACTATGTTGGCTTCGCTTGCAATGTGTGTCGATCGACCAAGAGCTTGGCAGATGCTACATCTTACAATCAAGAAAGTGTGGAAACCAAGACGAACAGAGAAATAAACAATACTTCCGAGGTGTTAGACTTGCTTTTCACAAACAAGGTCCATTAAGAGAGCTTGAGTTCTACTAGTGTGTCGCCAAGTGTTGTAGCGGCTACAACCACCCTCCAAAATTTTTCCTTAGCTTTGTTTTGGAGCCTCCCTACCAACCATCCTTAAAAGCATGTTTTGCGCTGTCAAGTACATGAGCTTCACTGATTTTCTAGTAGTAGGATAGCATGTGCATGATAGCTTTTTGCATTCCTCTCATAGGCTACTTCCCCCAACTTTGTCTAGCTGCTGGCTGAGTAGCTCCCTCAAGAAATTGCGCAATTCTAGAGGGGAGCCGACCCTCCCTCCATAAATTGTGAAAATCTGTCTTGCAAACAGCTGGGTTCAAGAATTGCGCAATCCTGTCAGTTAGCCTTCCCATTGAAAACTGCGCAATCTAGCCCAGTAGGACTGCTTAGCCCAGAAATCGCACAATTATGGGTAGCAATCAGCTACTCCTCCTAGAATTTGCACAATTCCTCTGGGTAGCCAACCCACCTTCTTCTTAGAAACTGCGCAAAAGTTTCCCTTAGTCAAGCAGGCTATTGCATGTGCCTTCGAGTTGACTGGTTCCACCCAGGATTGAGAAAACTTGACTTGCATGCATGGGCTGCTTTTTCCCGAAATAGCAAAAAGAAACATGAAAAAAGCATCCCTAGATTTTAGGGAGATAATTTTAGTAGCTAGAGGTTACATGCAAAGATTGTTTCAGAAACCTTCCTTTAAGTGTCACTTTTTCCTAGATTTGTGGCATGCGCATCACGAGCCTCAAAATCATTTATTCGACGCTTCAAAGATCACCTCTTCACATCAATCTTGGAGCTCTGACGTCCCATAGCACATCCAGGAGTCTTTGACACATCCGTCTTAGCTATTTCCGAGTAAGTCTGCTTAACTTGTCTTTTGTAGCATTTCTGTCACTTTTTGTGTTTTTGTTTGTGTGAGTGTTGTCTGCTTGATTTCTGTGAATGCTTACTATCGTTTGTATGCATATTAGCTTGTACTAGCACTATTTCATTTTTCATTAGCATCTCACTTCTTTCACATGCGTGACATTGTTTTGCACGAATGGTCGTCAATTCAGTGACTCGCTTCACACACATGCATGTCGTTCCATTTTCTAAATACTCCATTCACTATTTTCATGCATGATCATTCACTCCTGCTTACACTCAGTATCGCCATGCATTCAAATCCACATTTTCTTTCAGTTGCCCGTCGGCGAGTCTGGGCAATATTGGCCCAGACTCTGCCTCACCAAGGTAGCATTGCGTAATCTTGAGAGGGAAGGCTCTACCTTCCACCCAGAAAATGCGTATTTCTAGCCAGTGACTCTCCTCCAGGTTTGCCTTGCTCAATTCTAAGGAGCAGTGGCTGCTAGCCCAGAAAATTGTGCAATGCAGTCCTTGGGCCTACATCACTTTCCAGCTGAAATTGCGCATTGCGCAATCCCAGCACCTAGAAGGCCATTCTGGATTTTGCATTGTGCAATTCCAGCATTCAACCAACCTTCCAGCAGTCTGGACTACCTTTTTCATAGTTCTAGTAGCCAATCTCCTGACCTCCCAAAAAAATTGCACAATCCTTGCCAGTCAATCCCCAGATATGTAGCATGTTGTTCCTCAAGTTTTCTTTCATTTTAACTGGCATATTTCTTGCCATTCATGTTGCCATGTCTCCATATCTAGTAGGTGTTTTTCCACCTCTTAGTAGTTCAGGATCAATGACCTCCAAGAGAGCAGGATCAGAGGACATCGACGGAAGTGCAACTGGAGCAGCAGTTGAGCAAGTGTCTATGAGTTTGCCAATCTATGAAGACACCAAGTTGATCGTAGAAAAGGACATAAAGCTAAAATGGTAAGAGGTCAATGATGCATTTTTAGGCACTTTTGGGAAGACCTTGAAGACCGCCAAGTCTATGTGAACATTCACAAGCCCGCCTTGTATCGGATTGCATGCAGGTATCCCACGTTCCCATGCATGGACATGATACACTGGATCGTCTCACACATTGATCCCAAGACGATGACATTGAGTAGTGTCAGTGGGATGGAGATTGCTACCTTCAGGGCACAGAATTATCAGCAGATGTATCATATGTCAAATCCAATGATTACCATGGAGACACTCTTCAGCATATCCAACAGTAATTCCAACTCCAAGGATATCTTGAAGAACTAGGTGAAGGAGCCGGACAAATTCAGGATGACACCCAACCAGGTTTACAAGACAAAGATACTAAGTAAGGGATATCAATACTTGGTCATGTTTGTATGTCACCTATATGGCCAAGAGAGCATGGAGACCTTCCCGCAAAGTTGGGTGATCGCATTGGACCTATTGGCCAGTGAAGGAAAAGCATGCAACTAGTCTGACATGTTGGCTCACAGGCTGAAGGAACAGGTAGCAAGAGCTCGGCAGCTACCCAAAGGTCAACAAGCAAAAATCTACATGTCTGCTTACATCTTAGATGCAATCTATACCCATCAAGAGTTCCTAGGCTTGAAATGGGCTTGGACATCGTTGGAAACCTTTGTGAATACTTATTGTAAAATGTTGTCCGAATGCAGCTTCATAGGAGTTATCACACATCTGTAAGATTTTTTGGTCACCCCGATGTACAAGATGATATTTGAGCAGGATCCACCTTGCATGTCAAAGGAAACAATGGAGGCACTGATCGACATAGAAGATTGGTATGCCTCACCTTCCAGCACCTTCATATGGATGTAAAATGTGGAGAAGCCTCTGCATGTTTTGCCGAAGTTTGCCTTGGACAAGCTCGTCGTGCAAGAAGTATCATACCACATCTCAGTAGGATTGTTAGCTAGGCTGCACCGGAAGAAGAAGGCACCTTGGCTCGCTCTTCTATTGTGGATGGGGTTATACAAGATAAGGAATTTCAAGCATGTGGATATTGAATCAGAGGTGATAAAGAAATATCCTTTCGATGTCCAAAACTTCAATTCGTATGACCCACATTGTTTTGTAAAAAATCATTGCGTGAGAGTACAGTTTTAGTGGATCCACAAGGCATGTCATTAGGTAGAGTAAGACACATGGAGATATTTTTACAGCTTCTCCAGGCCCAATGTACCAGTCGATATCATTGTGGAATGGATAGTGAAGCAGCATCTAGGAGAGCACCAACAGCAGCAGCAGCAGAGGTAAACATATTGACGTGCGACAAAGGGAAGAGCAATATTTTCGATAGCACGGAGGTAGAACAAAGCTGCAAGTTCGGAGCAAACCCACTTGTGCAGAAAGAAGCTTTGGAAATAGAAGTGAAGAGGCAAAAACACAATAGGAGGAACGCACAAAGGTAGAGAGAGAAACGGAGAATGAAGTAAACAAAGAAGGAGTTGCAAGAATTGAAGGACTTGAAGAAGCAACTTCAAAAGGAACAGGAGTTGCATAGACAGGTGAAGGAAGCGCAAAAAGAACAGATACAGTAGGGGATGCAACATGTGCAGACATATGAAACTACGCCCATACAAGTATTCGACTCATCCGAACAAATCGCACCAAGCAGATAGGGTGAGCAGTCGCTGGAGCATGACTTCACTCAAGATATTGAATAAACACTTGAGCAGATGGATATGGATATGGAGAAACAAGAGCTAGAGAAAGACATCAAGCTCATGCCTTACCATCAAGAGGTTGACCTACCAGCTTCACCAGATTTGGAAGCGGAGCAAGTCCCAAGTGACCAAGGAGACACTGAGATCCTTGGAGACAATCTGAAGGAAGAGATGCACAAAATATCATTCGATGATTCGCAACATAGATTTTTGCAATCTCGCAGAGTGTATACTCCAGATGATTACACATCTCTTGCACAATTTGAGGAATGATTGATTGTGTCTAACGTGCGCAAGAATCTATCAGCATTGGCTGATGCTACCATAGCATATGCCGAAGCCACTAGCTCAAGTGTTCACTTCTTGATAACTGAGAATGAGCGAATGGCTAAGGAGTTACAAATGGCCAAGCATGGAGGATAAATGGTTACAGCATCTGCCCTGAGCAGAGTTGAAGAAGGAAATATTGGATGAAGTATTGTCCCTTGAAACAATCATGTGGGCATTGTATTCCAAGTTTTCTATCGTGGATAAGGCAGTTGTCCATCTCACCAGTTTGTAGCAATGATGTGCTAGGAGAGTACTTATCTTGTCAAACATGCATACTAATATTGACTACATGAAAACATGGACAATGATATACAAGGGATCCCCATTAAACTTGCCCAAGATGATGAAGCCCAGAGCGGTCAAGCTGAAGTCAAGCATCCGAAGTCAGATCCCGAACTATGAAGATCTCCCGAAGCTCATCACTAGTCTACAAGCTTCCCATGCATGGGTATTCAGGTGTATGGATGTTGTTGTGCATGCACACACGATCCCATCTATTGGGACACTCACCAAGGCAAAGACAAAGGCACAATTCCGACTGGATCTTGACTTGTACTTTAACAAGTTGATGCGAATAGCCACCAACGTAAACTTGGTGATAAGTGCAGACACCATGCATCAGTATGTCGCTTGTCCAACCACACTCAAGACAATGATGCACATGTTATCAGATGAGCTAGACAGAGGAGCCCGAGCAGTGTACCCGGATGCGATGGAGGCAAGAGTTCATTTCCACAAATATGTCACCACAGAGTACACAGACACCATTGAAGACTACCAAGCATGGCATCAGTTCGCCAATGTCGACCATCATGAGGATGTAAAAGAGTTGGTATCCCCATAGTTCTCTGAGTCATAGTGATGTCTTACATGGCTTTCTCAAGCCTATTTTGTCTCACATGGGTACATGTTCATATCGTATGTAATGTCTTGTCAAGTGGAAGTTCAAGTGTCGATAGTTGGATGTAACAGTCATAGAGTAGATGAAGAGTCATGAGGATAAATGAATAGTCACAAAGGGGAATGTCAAGGGCCACCCCACTCTTTGCTATATATAATCCCTCATAACTCATTATAGAGGCTTTTGGTCAACCAAGCTTCTGATAGGAGTATATTAGAGAGATCTTGGATAGTATTGTAACTAGCCTTGGCTTATCCACTATGTAGAGCTAGTATATCTCTTTGGAGGAGCAAGGGGCAGTGACTGTAACGTTTCGCTGTCAGAACTAGTGGTTGGTCATGGTTGTATTGTATGACTAGAACTTTCACTCTAAATGATATATATATCTATTTTCTTACACATGCATGTGTAGCTATTTTCTATATATGTATGTATGAATCTTGCTAAAATGTGATGTTGGTTTAACCATCACATTCGATTGCTAGCTCACTTACCTTCCAGTTTGTAATGCATCTTTTCTCATTTGTTCCCTTCTTAACTCTATGCTTTCACAAGTTTCCAAGGGGTGCACTCACCTCCCCCTCCATGTGTTAGATCTGCTCATGCACCTTCCTTGACTTGTTGCATATGTCACACCCTTGCTACCAACAGGGGCATCTTACTTGCCTCTGTGTGAAACCACGGTCAAGGAGATATCATACAATCCATTGCTAAGACTCCTCCACCAAATCGTCTGAGGTCTAGTTGGGACTTCTTACTGGAGAGATACCCTGACATGTTGGCTGGTCCAACACCGTCAACAAAATATAAAGGTGTTATTCATTTGAAAATTGGAAGTGTACCACCTAACATTGAACCTTGTAGTTATCCACATGAATATAAGAATTAGATTGAAACTAAATGAAATACAAATTTATAACAAAAAAAATAGAGATATAGTGAAACTTAATTTATATTAGTAAATGGAAGTTGTTAAAACTGTAAAAATTCATAAAGAAACAAACTAGCTTGAATGGTCATAGCCTGTTTGTGAGAAAAGATGTGATGGCTACATGCCTTCGCCAGAGTAAGTTATAATGAGGCAAAAATACCATTTTTAACATCATAATCAATGAGGAAACCATAAACATCCAAAAACATGACTCTAGGAAATGAAACGCCAATAGGCTTGTGTGCCCCAATGGGATCAGTTGGTACATCAAATTCTGAGGGTCATAACTTGTGTATACAATATATGTTTAATGTGCTCAATACCTCGTTGGAAAGGTCTAGCCGAGAATTACACATTTCAATTGACCCATGACATGCTTATAGAAATAGCCTGGGTCCCTATCATGTCAAAAAACGTCATTTAGGGCCTCAACATGCCCCAGATGTTTAGGACCCGAAAAACTATAAAAAAGTTGCCAAGATGGAGAATTGTGCTTTGTGCCAGTGTATTATTTATCTCTCGCTTTTCTCTTCTCTGTATATCAGTCTTGATGATGAGTCTTGGTCTAGGCTCGAAACGTTGACAAATAATAATGAAGAACACTGGATTATCTGAATTTAGTTTCTCAAAAACCACTCCACAGAAACCTACAAACTAAGAATATCCATTCATTGATTTTCACCACTAGATGGGAAAAATTTTGTTGAATTTAACTCTTGGTGAGCAACTTGCCTTGATGAAGAAGTTGCTCAGCTTTCACAACTCGGTAGAGTTGGATGTGCTGCTAACGGGCTATCCTTTTTCTTGGTGTCTGTGATCTAATCCATTGTAGAATTTTCAATGTTGTTAGGATTTATCTCTATGGCAGTCAATTTCTTAATTTCCTCTGAGGTGTCAACCATAAGTGGATAATATGGTTGAAGTAGTTCCACATTGAACACTGGGTGCAAGCCAAGGAATAAGGGAACACTTAATTCAAAAGAATTGACACCCACTACCTTTAGGATTCCGCATAACCCATATTAGAGTGATTTGAGCTTGTTATTGCGGCCTATGAGGTGATCTTTCTATGAATGTAACCATACCTTATCACTAACTTGAAACTTATGTGGAACCTTGTGCTAGTCATGTCATTGCTTGTACTTAGCATTGCCCTTTTGCAAGATATCATGGACCTATTATTGGAGGTGTTGGATCCACTCAAAAAAATTTGCTACATGTCTACCTCAATCTAAGCAAGGAATGAATCATCCAATTAAGACGAAATGGGCATAGATACATCCATTGGAGTCAATGGCTGGAACCTTAATATTCTTGAAACAAACTATGACTAATAGAGTTGTGGAAGGCTCTGTAATAGCTATATTGAATGTATGGAAGGTTTTCATCCCATGTATATGTGTGCTTGGAGTTGTACATGTGAAATATATGCACAATCATTCTATTGACCACCTTTATTTATCCATCTGATTAGGGATGAAAGGTATGTGATTTGGTCAATGTAACACCCTCATCCCACATCTACACACATAACTGGCCAATTGGGGTAAATATATGACGAGAGGCACATATAATGGGATTCAACATCCTAGGTGACCTTAAGGAAGTGGATTTACGGAAACATACAACATAGACCTTCCACATCAGCAACAAAACTCCCAAGGAGCCATCCTAACCACTTAGGTAACCAACCCCTATGACCAACTAAAGTTTTAGACCATCAAACCCCTGAACGCTCCCTTGATATGGACATGCATGCATCCAGGAGGCTTGAGAATATCCCACAACATGGGTATGCATGCATCTAGGGAACTTTCTCTTCAAACCTATGCCTGTGACTCTGGGATTTGTGCCACTTTTTAGGCCCAGAGCCCAGGTCATTGCCCAAAACTCAATGACACTTTCAGAACTAAAATATAACAACAAAATAATGATAAAAACGCAAATACTTGAACACAGACTTGACTGGATCCCCACTAGGCATGACTAGATCCCCACGGATCTGATTATAGGGGTCTTATACATATTTGAGAATCGATAATAAGAATTGTTCCTTTATATCATTAGTTTTGTTATCATCTATTAGGCCATAAATACATTGTTCATTCATTTACAAATCAAAACATGAGGAGAGCCATAAAACATCATTGTCATAATACATGCTTATAACCAACATAATAACAACATAAATACCAAGGACACAACATCCATATATTGCACATATAAAGCAGTACATTTACACATAAGATGTCAAGGAAATAACCTCTTATTAATGAATGCAAAAGCCAAACCAGGATGGGACTACCATGTTCCACCTGACCATAGATTGGCTGAACCAAATCTCTCTTCAGCTAATCACCCTCATTCCATATTCCAATCATGAATGTCGGACTCAAACAAAAATAACCAACAAGAGCATCCCGAGGCTAAACCACCTCACCCTCATCAATAGAAACCGAGCTTTACCACAATCCACATCGAATTACCAAGCCAACACAATAAACATGTAATAATAGGATTTACCATTATCTTCACCAGATCACTAGGCCAAAGCAAGCATGGATGCCACCATATTTCTCCTCCCACACCGTGAGGAATTTTCCCTTCTCCTAGTCTCTCAGGCTTTACCATAATCCACAGTCCGACCCAAGGATCACTAGGCCCTAAACCAAGACTCTGCCCTCTAGGAATTACCATATATCCCACCATTCACTGGTAAGGATTCCTAAGCCTAATCAAGGGAAACCACCTCTAGGATTTACCATATATACCACCATTAACCAATCAAGGATTCTTAGGCCCACCAAGGCACACAATACCTGGCTTTATCGCAACCCACAGTCCAGTTAAGGGGTCACTAGGCTTGTGGATTTACTGTAATCCACAGTCCCAGGGATCACTAGGCCATGTGTTCTTTCTTTTAGAAATCCACCTCACTCAGCTTCGAATCCATATGAAAATCCAACTCATCCAAAACATGAGAAACCCATCACACTATGGCTATTCAAAAATGGAAAGGGAAGGCTAAAAACACTATCACAAATGGAAAAAGCCATGCAATAACAACAAAGAATCACATGCAACACCATGCATGTCAAATCTAGCAAGGAAAACACACATGCAAATTGATACCCGAAAAGAATCATGTTGTGGTGGCTTGATCCTTCTCTTCCTTGCTTGCTCCTTCCTTCCTCTTGTGTTCTTTTCCTTTCTCGATCCAATGCCAAATTGCTATCTAAGTGTCCAAGAGTGAGGGGGAGAGAGAGAATAATGAGATAGCTCCAAAACTGAACTAAAAAAAGGTATCGACTGACCCTCATAAGCCTTTTTATTAATTAGGCCTCTATTTTCTTCATTTTCCATTATTTTCCTTCATTTTCCTCCTCACATGCAACATGTGACCATTCACCTTCCTTTTCTCCTAATTTCCATTATTTTCATAAATAAATGTGCCAAAAATGCCATTTTTTCCTTTCTAAAGCCTTATTCATTTACTTTGCTAATATCCTTAGCCATAATAAACCAATGAACACCCATACTAAGATGTCTTGCCCAACATTCATCTTGGAATAAGTGTCCCATTGGCCATGGTTATTATTTTTCCTCTATTAATTTTTATTACATGGAATTTTCACTAGGGTTGTTACAGAAACCTCTCCCTTGGGGGACACCATCATTGGTGTTCAACCACACCTATACCTCAGTAAAACCGCTCAAAAGAAAACATAGTTCCCATGGATCTTTACAACAGAGCTCGATGTAGTATTTACAATGATCACTCTGCTGATAACAAAACCAAAATGATAACACAACATCATAATAACATGAAACCCATACCGCTTATTGGAGTTTATAACTTAGGTCATGGTGGTATTTACATCCACATACATATGTACATATATCAAAGCATCACACCAAAACATATTCCAAAACATATACCAAACATCATATCAAAACTGCCTTACCTCAACTGGCAAACAATGAAGGATACATAGCCAACATCTGATCCGCCATCTCCCATGTAGCTTCATCAGGCCCAAATTTCTTCCACTACACTTTAACTTACTCGATTTCTCGGTTCCAGAGCATGAGCACCTTTCTCTACAATATACACTGAGGTTTCGGATGGAATTATCCATCTGGCTCCACTTGCAATGAAAACCATTCATTCACACAACATCTTTAACATACATCTTAAGTAATGACATATGGAAAACATCATGGAATTTCACTATCTGAGATAGTGCAAGTCGATAGGCTACTAGACCAATCCTCTCAATAATCCGGAAAGGTCCACAAAACTAGGGTGCCATCTTGGCACATGATCCAATCTGCAAGGAGCTCTTCTTTGGTTTGATGCACAAGTACATCTATTCCCCAACTTGGAACTCCTTGAGAAACCTATTCTGATCTGCATATATTTTCTGCATATCCCATGCTTCTTTGAGATTCTTCTTTATTACCCTCATTTCCCGCTCCATGTCTTCCAACGTGTCCGATCCAATCAACACCCTGTTAACTCGATCACTCCAACTAATGGGATTATTACAACTCCTCCCATACAATGCCTCAAAAGGATGCATCCTTAATAACTCCTGATAATTGTTTTTGTATGTAAACTCAACCAATGGAATATACTCCTCCCATCTTCTCTACTAGCACATCACGTACCTCCTTAGCATATCCTCCAAGATCCTACTGACCCTCTTTGTCTATCCATCTATCTGTGGATGATAAGTTGTACTAAAGGCCAACTCTCTACCCAAACCTGCAAACAACTCCTTCCAAAAATTGGAAGTGAACTTTGCATCCCTATCTGACACAATCTTCTTTGTAACACCATGGAATATGACCACATCTCTGATGAACACTTGTGCCACATCGCTAGCTGAATACGTAGTCTTCAATGGAATGAAGTGCACAACCTTTGTCAACTTGTCCACAACAACCATGATGGAATTGTATTGTCTAGATGTCTTGGGAAAACCTGTGTTGAATTCCATGGAAATGACCTCCCATTTCCACTTTGTAATCGCAATCGGTTGTACTAGTCCACCTGGATGCTTACATTCTCCCTTCACCTGCTGACAATTCAAACACCTAGCCACAAACTATGTTACATCCTTCTTCAAATTCAGCCAATAATAGAATTTATTCACTGTTGTCAGCATCTTTTGATAGCCTGGGTGACCTGAATATGGTTTCGTATGAAACTCCCTCAAGGTCACCTTCTTGATCTCATTGTTGTCTAACACATATATCCTATCTCTAAATTTGATCAATCCATCTATCGTGAGACAATAGTCCACATCGTGTGCACCTATACCTATACTTGTACCACTAACTATACTTGTACATGTACCTATACTTTGTTATAACATGTGCATAAGCTCTATATACCTTTCATCTTACTGGCTTGCCTGCAAGATCATATCCTGTAGATTTGTCCCATAGGAAATCATAGTTGTTATATGATTTGCATGTTTCCACCTACTAAGGGCATCTGTGACCCTGTTCTCCTTTCCTTTGATATATTTGATCTCAAAATCAAACTCACTGATCATGGCCAACCATCTAGCTTGTCTAGCATTCAGATTTAGCTGGTCAAATAGATACCTCAATCCATTGTGATCACTCATCAATACAAACCTCCTACCAAGAAGATAGTGCCTCCACATCTTCAATGAATGAATGATCACTACCAACTCAATATCATGTGTCATATAGTTCTTCTCATGCTCATTTAGTTTTTGTGACTCATAACGCACTACCTATCCTTCCTACATAAGGAGTCCACCAAGTCCTCTCTTGAAAGCCTCTGTACATACTACAAATTCTTTGTCTGGATTTTCAATCTTTAACACTGGAGCATGTGTGAAAAAGTGCTTAAGTTGCTCAAAACAAGCCTCAAAATCCTATGTCCATTCAAACTTCTTACCTTTCCTCTGCAATGATGTAACAGGATAAGAAATCTTTTTAGAATTCCTTGATGTACCTCCTATAATAACCTGCAAATCCCATGAAGGATCTCACCTCATCTACATTCCTAGGATTTTCCCAATCCATGATAACTCTTATCTTCTTTGGATCCACTATTATTTCCTCCTTGGATACATGTCCCAAGTAATGTACCTCAATATGAAAGAAGTTTCACATGCCGAGCTTAGCATACAATTGATGCTCTCTCAACAACCTCAACACTGTTGCCAAATTCTCGACATGCTCTTCGACATTTTTAGAATATACTAATATGTCATCAATGAACACAATAAAAAAACTTGTCCAAATAGGGTGCAAGACACTATTCATCAAACACATAAATGTAGTTGGGGCATTAGTCAAACTAAATGGAACTACGAAAAAATCATAATGCCCATACCTGGTCTCGAAAGTTACCTTGTAAATGTCCTTCTCTTTGACGCGTACCTGATGGTATCTTGATCTCAAATCAATCTTCGAGAACACTACTACTCCCTTCAGCTGATTGAACAAATACTCAATCCTCGATAATGTATACCTATTCTTGATGATCACTTTGTTCAACTACCTATATTTAATAAATAACCTTAGAGTACCATCCTTCTTCTCCACAAACAATACCAGTGTGCCCCTAGGTGATACACTTGGCCTAATGTATCCCTTGTCAAGCATCTCTTTTAGTTGTAGCTTTAACTCTACCAAATCATGTGTGCTCATCCTGTAAGGTGATTTTGATGCTAGAGTTGCCCTTGGCACCAACTCAATAGAAAATTTTACTTCCCTGTGAGGTGGCAACTCTAAAATCACTGCAGGAAACACATCCTAAAATTGTTGTAGAACTAGTACCTTCTCAAAACATACGTATCCTCAACTTCCTTATCTGTATCGCTAGAAATATGAATTGCAGATAACACACACCTTTTCCCATGACTACACTTGGCCTGCATAGCTGTCATCCTCATAATTGACCTGACTTTCTTCTTTCCTTGTAAGACTCTTGGTTCCCTATTGTCATCCAAGCACTCAACAACTTTGTCATAACAATCCACCTTGTTTCCTGTGAAGGTATAGCCAGTCCATACCCAATAGAATACTATATGATCCCAATGATGTTCAAGTGTGTTGCGATAGGAACACCATTCAAATCAAATGTACAAGATCTTACCCAATGATGAACTCTCTTCTTGGTACCTCTAGCCAGCTGCACTAACCAAGATTTAACATGCACTTCTTTATTCAAACCACACTTATCCACCAAGTCATGACTAACTTGACTATAATTAGATCCAAGGTTAATCAGAATAGAAACAAATTAATCACAAATCTTACCATCCATCTCAATGATAGATGCTTGATGGTCTACTTGTCTGTTATCCATTGATGCATAGATCCTAGGAATAGTTTGTCCAACCTGATTTTCCTATGCGCTATATATCTGAGGCCTACCAACTTGATTTTCTGGACAATCTATCTTAAGGTGTTCCATACCACATTTACAACACTCCAACCATCTAGCACCATCACCTCTATGCTACTACTATGATCCATGTCCCTATCTAGCTACACTTAACTTCTTTTGTGGTGCCACATTTTCTTTCTCTTCTGCATTTTGAGGCCTTTCTTTTTTCGGTTGCCATTTACCCTTACCTTTACCCTTATCCTTACCTTTCCATCCTTTTCGAGATTCATTCTTACGCTTTGGTTGTTCATAGCAATGTTTCAATTTTCCAATAACCTCCTCAAGTGACCGAGGCTCATTATACTCAATCTGATCTCTAATTTCTTATGGAAAACCACTGACAAATCACTGAATTTTAGCCTTCTCATCTTTAAGATATGGTACATACCTCAATAGCTCCAAGAACTTAGTCGTGTACTCTTCATGTGTCATTGATCCCATATTTAGCTCATAGAATTATTTGGCCTTACTATCATAGTACCTCTCGGACAAGTACTTCTTCCTTAAAAGCCTCTTGAACTCATGCCAACTCAAGTCCTCCATCCTGATGTCATTGACCTGCGTCACATCTTCCCACCATATATCTTCTTTACATTTCAAGTTGAAGATAGCAATTATGGCCTTCATGTTTTCTGTGTACTCATGCAACTCAAAGAACTTGTTCATCCCAAGTATTCAAGCCTCTGCATCATCTATTTTCTTCATTTCTCCATCAAAATTAGGTGGTTTTCCTTTCTTAAACTCATTTGGAAAGTATCCCCTATCACTTCTCCTATAACAGTGATAATGATGACGATCATGATGCCCATCAGAACTAGAACTAGAATAATACTTGTGTCCATCGCCTCTCCTATCTAGAGTATCCAAGAACCTTCCATCTCTCGTTGTGTCATCTCTATCTGACTTGTGACCACTATGAGAGCTAATGCCGTATGCCCCGTTAGTTTTTTCCTCCTATATATGGTTGATTTTAAGTGGCCCATGTCGCTACAATTCTAACAAACTCCAAAGGCATATTACATTAACCTCTACTTATTTCTCTTCTGCCTTGCATGATTTTGTCATTGTCTACCTTACAACTCCTTATTTCTTCCTTCAAGATTCTCAATGTGTCCACTAAGTCAAAAGAGTTCCAAACACCACATTGCTCATCTGATTCATAGGGAGAATCTCTGTAGTCTACCATCTTGATAGTCATTTTGATCTCTTTCGTGCAAGGCATACTATGTTAGCTATACCTAATCACAATAAACCAATGCACCTTAGCATAATTTGGGGAGGAAATCTCATCTGCAAGATCAACCAATAAGTGTAGTACATGTATAACATAATCATGAAACATACATGCATATAAAAAATAGGTGTATCAACACATGAACATCATTATAGCTAGATTTTAGTCATCAATGCATGACCATATCAACTATACATACCATGATTGATCTGAAATTATCATATGTTAAAATTGAAGTAGAATTGACTATGCCATTACTGAATTGAATGTTAACTGAAAGTGCAGAAACCGAGAGAACTGCTTGAGAAGAAAGACTTTACGACAGTTGATAAATCATAATTAAGATGCAAAAAAGTAATGAAAACAGAAAATACACAGCGATACCGGACAACAATGTTGATTATGAAGTTCATCCCTGATGGACTACGTCTCTGGGTCCGCTTTCAAGATGGGCAACCACTTTATTAGGATTGAAAACAAGGAGGTCGGTTACACAACAATTTGACCAAACTGAATGTGCACACAAGCACTTTTGGTCATTGCCAAAGGATAGCTCTCTGAACCAGCTTTCCAACACCTGTCACGGTTCCCAATTCCGACTCCATATGCATCTGTTACACTGAAAACAAAAACATCTATAACTTCCAGAACTTGCATACAAAAACCCAAAACCACTCTCCCTTCCTTCAATGAACAAACTGCTTTTTGAAACCCACGAGGTGCATTCAAACTTCCTCTACCGAGTTTAGGAATACATTTGATCTAATTTGGGTTCTTGGGCCTTGGGCCATCCATGTCTTGACACCTAGAATAAGGTTGTTTGGTCATCGCATTAGTTGTTGCACCCAAAACTGTAATAAAATCCAAAATGAACCATATATTAAAATAGAAACCGTCGGCGGCTTTATGACTGGGCAGAGGAGGTTTACCACCCACATGTGAACAAGGCTGTCTAAACGTTGTCAGAAACCTGGCGGCTTATCTCGACGGTTGCGGTCGACGATTCCCCTTGGTAGTTTTGATAGCGTGTTCGCATGCGATAACTCCACCCGACATTTAACAACTCGGATGTATTTTATAGATGTCGGTCTATGGTTACAGTTATCCGTTCACATGGTTGCCACCCATTGTGGTTAATGCTAACCCGACACGATCTACGTCCACGGTTATGACTAATGTTTGAAAACCTGTCGACTTAACTTCTACTTGCTCACATGAGTCGCGGTTCCGCTACGATCTCCTCCGCAGTTAGGACTGTTTGTAATGCTTTATGTTATATAGGCCAAGAGTTACCACATAGTTTTATGTTTTAATGTGTTTTATGTCATAGCTTTGTAATGTGATGAGGTTTGATAGGTTTATAACTTAGGGTTTAGGTCTAGAGCTTAGTTTTAATGTTTTAATACATGGATTTGATAGGTGTAGGACTTATGCATGGTGTAGACTTAGGTTTTGATGTCTTCCTCCATAGCTTTGAGGGCTAGGGTTTAGGATTAGGTTTTTAGACTTTACATCAAAAAAACTATTTACAACTATTTGTCACAAAGTGGCATTCACCCACACACATATCTTCGACACCAAGCTGCATTTGTGATGACACCACATGATGAGAAAATCATCGACAACCATATCTTTTAAAGGGGACGACAACCACATGTTGACAACCCAAATCCTGCAAGGTGGAAGACAAACACATGTCGACAACCAAATCCTAGAGGAACTGACGACAACCATATTTTGATAGCCAGGTACAAAACCATATTACCATGAAACCATTGACATCACCTGAACAACCTGAACCATAAGCAGCACTCTCGAAACTGAATGAAACTGGACTGAATGTTGTTGATGACACTAAACCTGTGTAACTAATTTGACGAGATCCTCCTAGATCAATGACCTTGTGCATGACAACAACAACCATACCAATGTACATTGAAAATACACACACATAAACAATATGTAACCAATCATACACTAATGACGACACACTTCATAACCACAACATCCTCTTTCACATGGCAACATCACTACAACCATGACCAATATCATGCATATATAACAAGCATATAGACCACAAGGATGATTAACACATAGGAAACAGACATGAATGCATGACCAACACACATCGCCCATCCATTCCAATGGGTGAACCATGCTCTGATAACACTCTGTGGTATAAGATATGACCCAAAGAGAGTGAAACCCTCTCTGATACCACTATGTAACACCCTCATCCCACATCCACCTAAGTAACCAGACAACCGGGGTTATATGATATGAGAGGCCACTATAATCAGATCCAACCTCCTAGATGACCTTAAGGAAGTGGAATCAACGGAAACACACCACAGAAACCTTCCACATCAACAACGAAACTCATAGGAGCCATCCCAACCACTCAGGTAACCAACTCCTGAGACCAACTGAATTTTTAGACCATTAAACCCCCATACACTCCCTTGATATGGACATGCATGCATCCAATATTCTCTAGATGCTCCCACAACATGGGTATGCATGCGTCTAGGGACTTTTCTCCTCAAAACTATTCTAAGACTCTAGGATTTGTGCCACTTTTTTAGGCCTAGAGCTCAAGTCCCTGCCCAGAAATCAATGACGCTTTCAGAACTGAAAGATAACAATAGAATAAAACTACAAATGCAATTACTTGAAGGAGGACTTGACTGGATCCCCACTAGCCATGACAAACATTTCGTCAAACATGTCACAAATATCTAATCTATAGGTTTAAACAACAAATCTAAGCATAGGGGTCTCATTCTTATCTGAGAATCACTAAGAAGCATTGTTCCCTTATATCATTAGTTGCATTATCATCTATTAGTTCATAGATACATTGTTCATTCATTTATAAATCAAAAGATGACGAGAGCCATACACCATCACTGTCATAATACATGTTCATAACCAGCATAATAACAAAAAAAATACCAAGGAAACAACAACCATATAATCCACATATAAACCAGTAAATTTACACATAAGATTTCAAGGAAAGAACCTCTTATTAATGAATGTAAAAGCCAATCTAGGATGGGACTACCACGTTCCACCCGACCATAGATTGGTTGAGCCAAATATCTCTTCAACCAATCACCCCCATGCCATATTCCAAGCATGAATGTGGGAATCAAACTAGAAGAACTAACTAAGTCATCCTAAGGCTAAACCACCTCACCCTCATCAATAGAAACCAGACTTTACTACAATCCACACCAAATCATTAGGCCAACACAATAAACATGTAATAACAGGCTTTACCATGATCTACACTAGATCATTAGAACAAAACAAGCATGAATGCCACCATATTTCTCCACCTACACCATGAGGAATTTTCCTATCTCCTAGTCTCTTAGGCTTTACGGCAATCCACAGTTCAATCCAGGTATCACTAGGCCCTAAACCAACACTCCACCCTCTAGGCTTTACCATATATCCCGCCATCCACCGGCAAGGATTCCTAAGCCTAATCAAGGGCAATCACCTCTAGTATTTATTGTATATCCCTCCATTAACCGGTCAAGGATTCCTAGGCTCACTGAGGCACACAATACTTGGCTTTACTGCAACCCATAATTTGGTTCAGGGGTCACTAGGCCAATGGGTTTACCGCAATCGATAGTTCGGTTTAGGGATCACTAGGCCATGTGTTCTTTCTTTCAGTGGTCCACCTCACTCAACTTTGAATCCATCCATCAATCCATATAAACCAAAACATGAGAACCCCATCACACCATGCCTATCTACAAATGGAAAGCCTAGGATGAAAATATTGTCACACCTGGAAAAACCCATACCATAACAACAAAGAACCACATTCAACACCATGCATGTCAAATATAGCAAGGAAAACACACATGCAAATCAATACCTGCAAAGAATCCTGTTGTAGTTGTTTGATCCTACTCTTCCTTTCTTTCTCCTTCCCTCCTCTTGCCTTCTTTTCATTTCTTGATCCAATGCCAAAGTGCTCCAAGAAAACTCTAAGTGTCCAAGAGAGAGAGAGAGAGAGAGAGAGAGAGAGATATTAATGAGAGAGCTCCAAAACTAAATTGAAAAAAGGTACCAATTGACCCTTAGAAGCCCTTTTATCAATTAGGCCTTTATTTTCTTCATTTTCCTCCGCACATGCAACCTGTGACCTTTCACCTTCCTTTTCTCCTAGTTTACATTATTTTCATAAATAAATGTGCCAAAAATGCCATTTTTCCTTTCCAAAGCCTTAGCCATTTCCTTTACCAATTTCCTTATCCACAATAAATCAACGAATACCCACATTAGGATGTCTTGCCCAACATTCAGCTTGGAATAAATGTCCCATCAACCGTGGTTATTATTTTTCCTTTATTAACTTTATTACATGGAATTTTCACTAGGGTTGTTAAAGTCGACTTGGTATCCATGAGACAACATAGGCTTAGCCAAAAGGTATGGAGGAGCCTGTTGTCCCTATTTGAAATAATGGTCCAAGGTAGCCCAAAATGAACCCAAACAATCTAAAAGAATAGTTTAGTAGTGGTTTCAACTGTGATACTCTTCTTACACGGTGCCAGAATGAACATCTTAGAGAATTGATCAACCAACACAAACAAATAATCATTTCCATGCTTGGTGGATGGAAAACTTTATATGTAATCCATGGAGATTGATTCCCAGGGCTTTCCTAGGGTTGGTATAGGAGTGTACAACTCCTTATTTTTAATTGTTGATTTAGCAATGGAATAAGCGGTGCATGATCTTATATATTGTTAGACATCCCGTCAAAGCTTTGGTGAGTAGAAATACTATTGAAGTATTTCCGTTGTATTCTCCACACCAAAGTGCCTTTCCACCTGAATGTATTATGCCTCCCATATCAACTTAGCACAATGCCTTCTTGAAGGAACACAAATGTGGTGCAAGTAGCACAACATTGCATCTTTGAGGTGAAATTCTAAAACTTTCTTGCTTGCCATCAACATCTAGTATGTGGAAAAAAAAATCGAGTCACTATTATATAAATGTGGCCACCCAAAGGTCCTGTGCCCACACGAGTTAAGAATTGTAGTTAGCACCACAAGTAGGGGCCGACTGAGGTATTTTTGATATGATTTGTGCTACCCTTTTTGTATTTGATGTCCAAATGGAATTATTGCAATTATATAGACCATTTATGATGGCGGTTGCTCTGTAATTTCCCTTGTGTCTACATATATTTTAGAGGCTTGTGATTAATGTCGATGATTGTCTCCTTCCCCATAATTAATGCTTCCATTATCGAAAAACCTGCATGATGGAGTAAATCTCCTTATCATAGGTGGGGTATCTTCAGACAATATCAAAGAGTGTTTCACTATGATAGATCATCATATGTCCTTGTCGGGTGAGGACTGAACCAATATCATAGTCAAAGGCATCTATCTCAATCTCAAATCCCTATTACGGGTCTAGTAGGGTGAGGATTGGTGTAGAGAAAAGGTGATGTTTTAGATCATGACATGTCTTCTATTGTGACCTATACCAAAAAAAACTTGGCTTTTTCTCCTCTCTTGGTCATCTAATTTAAGGGCTAGCAATATAAGAGAACCATAACACGAATTTTTAGTAGAATTTAGCAAGGTCTAAGAAGCTGTGAATCTCTATTAGATTTGTCGAGGTTATCTAATCCTAAATGACTTGGATCTTGATTGTATCCACATGCACACTTGTTCATCAATAATTTAGTCTAAGTATTGGACCTTGTTCATGCCAAAGGATCATTTTTCTAAGTTAGCACATATATTTTGTTGTCTCAGAGTGTGAAGGACCTATTGAATATACTGCAAGTGTTTTGGCCAATTCTTACTGAAGATGGGGATATCATCTAGATATAAAACCACAAAATAAATAGTGGAAGGCTACAATATATCATCCATCAACCACGTGAAATTTGTTGGTGCATTCGTCAAACCAAAAGGCATGACCAACCATTCAAAAAGAAGCTCCTTGGACTTGAAAACAATATTCCATACATCAATTGGTTCTATTAGGACTTGGTGGTGGCCATACTTCAAATCAATCTTACTAAAGTACTTATCCCCCTTTATCTTGTCAAGAAGGTAGTCAATACCATGAATTGAGTATCAATTCTTGACAGAGATTTTGTTTAGGGCCTCATAATCAATGCAAAGTTGGTATGTCCCACATTTCTTCTGCATGAGTACAGTTAGGATTCCACAGAGTGAGGTGCTCAGTTAGATGTGCCCTTTTAGAGCAACTCTTAGATCCAACACTTGATTTCCATATTTTCCAAAAGAGAGCGACAATAGATTGGATCATTGGGTAAAGGTGGGTTGGGGGTCAAATAGATTTAATGCTTGACAAAACAATGCAAAGGTACCCCGTTGGTGAGGAGAAGATATCTTTGTATTCTTCCATGAAATTTTCCACATGCTTCTACTACATGGAGGGCCCTCATGTGGAAACCATAGATGTGGCCACAATCTTCTCCTTACTTTGAAAGCGAATCAGGAAGAGACAAATTTCCCGATCTGGGAGATGCTCTTACTATGTTGCTTAGTAGAGAACAAATAAATTTCTGAGTAGGTGGAGCTACCCTTCAACCGACCCTTGTTAATGTAATCAATATTTCATGTTATATCAAGTGGCAGATATGATGCAAAACACATCACTTCTATGCTAGTCTCATACATGTCAACCATTACCCTCCACTGGAAATTTGAAGCTTATTTTGGTTTAATTAAGGAATCAAGTGGGATAATGGCTCAATTTGTAGATGACTTGTTCAATGATAGATTATGATGGTTGCTGGCTCTAGTCTAACATGTTTTTTAGGTAATAATTCTTAAATATCCCTTATTAGTATTTTAAGGATATTGTTTAGAGTGTTGGGATCTAGTAGTTTTTTCTTCACTTTGGTGCTTTGTTCAAGGATTCTATTTTTGTGCTCTACTCTTATGCTAAGTGTTTGGGGCCTTAGGTGCATTTTTGGTTGTCTATGGTTGGAGGTTCTATTACCTATATGGGATCTATATGATTCCTAGCTTGAATTTAAGGGTTAGTTTCCTATGAACATCGTACCGTGTCGTGTGTGAAATCTTCAATTATGTAGTTTCCTTCTTGGGTTGGCATCCAATTATGGTTTTACGTGTCTGTTTCTAGGGATAGTTTGGGCTAGTTCTCTAGAATTTCTCATTTATGTGCTTTTTAATTTTGTTTTGACTGGGAAACGAAGGAAGTTGTTGAATATGGATGTTAGGGAAGTCCAAACATTACATATGGTGCTTCACATGTATAAGAGTTCATAAATAACAATAAAACATCAATTTTCTTGATGACCTCCAAGGTTCATGAAAACATACATCAATTCATATCCTACAATATACTAGTTATAGACGCTCTTGTTCAATAGAAGAAGCAAATTCAAATTTTAGAATTTGAATATAGTTTACAATCTCAATAAAAACTCACATTTAACTACCTCTAATTTTCAAATATTAATAAATTGGTCCTAAACATTCTCAAGATAAAAAAAATAAATTAAAATAAAAATTAGTATATAAAATAATGAGAAATATGAACTTGGATATTTAAAAACTTCATCCCACCATTATCAAATAAAGAGAAAGATAAAAGATGATAGTAACATATTTTTAATGAGCTAACGTTTTTTATATTATCTCATTTTTTAGTTTACACACACATAGTCTAACTAACAAATGAAATGACTTTTTTCAAGGCATTTTTTTAGTTAATTTTAATCAAAATCTGACAGAGATTTGTAAAACTTGAATTTAAGTTGTGTAATTTGTAGAATTCGAATGCCCTGAAAATTTCTTAGGGTACTAAATCCATTTATACATTTAAAAATGCATTTTAAATAACAAATAATCACAATCTTGGTTGAAATTGTATTGCCATATTATGATTAAAAACCATCCATTTATAAATTAAATTGTACCTATAACTTAAACGGAACTAAACTATAAATATAAAATAAATTTGACTTTTTCTTCACCATCATATTATATACATATATGTGGATGATAAATAAATGTGATGTAATGAGGACTTCGCTTTTAAAGAATATTTTCATTTCTTAGTTTTCTAAGCCAAATAAAGTACCCTACGGGAAATAATCATTGATAAGTACCAACCATGTGGTGTCACTTTCTCGGACTATGACCTAAATTCTTTATGTTTTAATAACATGCCAAGGCTTATTTTCAACTATATACATGAAATTGGTGGCGGCATACCAAGCAATGTTTAGTTCCTTGGATAACAATTAGATTTTCCATAAGAAAGTAAACCCTAATGGTTAAAATTTTAAAAATAAAACCACCAAAATTTAAAACATTTTCCCACGGAACAACCCAAGTGTAGTTCTCCCTTAATCCCCAAATGCCAGCTTTCAAAGGTGTGTCCTATCTGTCATTGTTGGGGAATAAAGTTTGAAAGCATTCTTTCACTAACTTAGCAACGAAGAAATGAAGCCTAACCTTCCCAATATTTTTGCTTTACTCAATCACCTAATGAAAGAGGAGGGGAAAATTCGGTGCAAATTTGTGATTTAGCTACCGTCGCTATTGAAAATTTGGTTGAAATTTGTAGGTGAGCCCCCGTCGCTATTAAAATTTGGAGCATGTACCCCATAATGGCATCAAGGTTCCTGTCACGTAACGTCAATTTTCAATATAAACACAACTTAAAACGAAAATTTAAATCCAATGGATAAAGCTTTCTAAATTATGTAATATACGTAATTTGTATTAGATAGGTAAGATGGAATTTGATGATGATAATTTGGATTTTATCACTTCTTCACTTGAAATTGGAAAACTTTAATTAATGATTGTAGAT
Organism: Pinus taeda; assembly: GCA_000404065.3. NCBI lineage: Eukaryota > Viridiplantae > Streptophyta > Pinopsida > Pinales > Pinaceae > Pinus > Pinus taeda. The sequence goes on along the minus strand of APFE030932786.1, from coordinate 112,687 downwards.
AGAGGTATTAATTTTTTTAAAGTGCTATAATATTAAGCTGAATATGGAGAGTATTTGTTGATTGGTCCCATGATTGCAAGCCAAAAGGGTGGTGTTGATGTTGTATTAGGGGTCCAATGGTTACAATCATTTGGAACAATTTTCAATATATTTTCCTAATAGGAAAGGAAATTGAGCTTAGAGGTATCCAAGGGAAACTTAGTGAAGTGATAAGCTCTAATAGCATGACAAAATTGTTAAAAGATGGACACCAAGGTGTAGCTGCACAATTGGTTCAAACATCTATATACTTTGTTCTACTGGATCTCCAAAAAATTATCAACAATCATTATGAGGTATTTGGAGAGATTCCTAAGGGCCTTCCACCTTCCTAAGATCATAAACGTGCTATTCATTTGTAACTTGGAAGTCTACCACCTAATATTGGACCTTATAGTTATCCACATGCATAGAAAAATGAGATTGAAACTAAATGAAATACAGAGTTATAACAAAAATATAGAGATATAGTGAAACTTAATTTCTATTAATAAATGGAAGGTGTTGAAACTGTCAAATTCATAATGAAACAAACTAGCTTGAATGGTGGTAGCTTATCTATGAAAAAAGATGTGACAACTACATGCCTTCACCAGAGTAAGTTACAATGAGGCCAAAAGACCCTTTTTAACATCATAATCAATGAGGAAACCATAAATATCCAAAACCATAACCCTAGGAGATGAAACACCAAAAGGCTTGTGGGCCCTAATGGGATCAATTGGTACATCAACTTCCGAGGGCCATAATTTTTGTATACAATATTTGTTTGGTGTGCTTAGTACCTCGTTGAAAAGGTCTAGCCGAGAATTACACATTTAAATTCACCCATGTCATACATATAGAAATAGCCTAGGTCCCTATCACGTTAAAAAACATCATTTAGGGCCTCAAAATGCCCCACAAGTTTAGGACCTGAAAAACTATAAAAAAGTTGCCAAGATGGAGAATTGTGATTTATGGCAGTGAAATGAGTGGTTGGCCAACAATATCCACCTAGATCATTCCTATGCCCTTAAGAAGAAATGGTCTCCATTACATTGAGTTCCCCCACTATATGGGGAAAATTCTGTTGAATTTGGCTCTTGGTGAGCCACAGGTCTTGGTGAAGAAGTTGCCCTACTTTCACAACTCGGTAGAGTTGGATGTGTTGCTGACAGGTATCCTTTGTCTTGGTGTCCATGATCTAATCCATTGTAAAATTTTCAATGCAATTAGGATTGATCTCTATGGAAACCAATTTCTTAATTACCTATGAGGTGTTCAACATGAGTGGATAATATGGTCGAAGTAGCTCCACATTGAACATTAGGTAAAATCTAAGGAATGGGGGAACACTCAATTCAAAAGCATTGTAACCCACTGTCTTTATGATTGTATACAACCCATATAAGGATGGTTTGATCTTGTTATTGTGGCCTACGAGATGCTCTTTCTGTAAATGTAACCATACTTTTTCATTAACTTCAAACTTATGTGGAAGCCCGTGCTAATCATGTCATTGCTTGTACTTGGATTTTTGCAAGATATCATGGACCTATTATTGGAGGTGTTGGAACCACTCAAAAAAATTGATTTCCTGTCTACCTCAATCTAAGCATGGGAGGACTAAGCCAGTTAAGATGAAGTGCACATAGCTACATCCATGGGGGCCAATGGTTGGAACCCTATCATGCTTGAAACATAATATGACTAATAGAGTTGTGGATGTTATATCTATGTTAAACGTATGTAAGGTTTTCATCCCATGTACATGGGTGCTTGGAGTTGTACCTATGCAATATACGCAAAATCATTTTGTTGACCACCTTTATTTATCCATCTGATTAGGGATGAAAGGTAGGTAATTTGGTCAACTTGGTATCCATGAGAAACCATAGGCTGAACCAAAAGGTGTTGAGGAACTTATTGTCCCTATTTGAAATAATGGCATGAGGTAGCCCAAAATGAGCCCAAACATGCTCAAAGAAGAAGTTTAGTAGTGGTTTTAACTGTGATACTCTTCTTACACAGTGCCATAATGACCATCTTAGAGAATCAATCGATCACCATGAATGAATAATCATTGCCATGCTCAGTGGATGGAAAACCTTATATGTAATCCATGGAGACTGACCCCCAGGGATTACCTAGGGTAGGTAGAGGAGTGTACAACCCCTTCTTTTTAATTGTTGGTTTAGCAATGGCATAAGCGGTGCATGATCTTATATACTGTTAGACATCCTATCAAATATTTGGTAAGTAAATATTATTGAAGTATTTCCATTGTATTCTCCACACCAAAGTGCCTTGCCACTCGATTGTAATATGCCTCCTAGATCAACTTGGCACACTTGCTTGAAGGAACACAAAGGTGGTCCAAGTAGCCCAATAATGCATCATGGAGGTGAAAGTCTAGAACTTTCTTGCTTTCCATCAACATCTAGTATGTGGCAAAAAAATTTGAGTCACTATTGTATAGATGTGGCCACCCAAAGGTCTTGTTCCCATAGGAGTTAAAAATTGTAGTTAGTGCCACAACTAGGCGCCGACTAAGGCAGTTTGTGATATGATTCGTGATACCATTTTTGTATTTGATGTCCAAATGGAATTGTTGCAATTATATAGACCATTTATGATGGTGTTCATTCTATAATTTTCCTTGTGTCTACATAAATTGTAGAGGCTTGTGATTAATGTCGATGATCGTCTCCTTCCCCATAATGTATTGCTTCCATTATTTGCAATCCTACACGATGGAGTACATATCCTTATCATAGGTGGGGTATCTTCAGACAATATTAGAGAGTGTTTCACTATGATAGGCCATTGGATGTCCTTTTTGAGTGAGGACTGCACCAATATCATAGTCAATGGCATATGCCTCAATCTAAAATACCTGTTAAAGGTCTGGTAGGGTGAGGATTACTGTAGAGAAAAGGTGATGTTTTGGATCATCAAATGCCTTCTATTGTGACTCATACCAGAAAAAGTTGGTTTTTTCTCCTCTCTTGTTCATTTAATTTAAGGGCCAAGCAATATAAGAGAACCATAATAAAAATCTTTAGTAGAAGTTAGTAAGGCTTAAGAATCTATGAAGCTGTATTAGAGTTATCGGGGTTGTCTAATCCTGAATGACTTGGATCTTGGTTGTATCCACATGCACACCTTGGTCATAAATAATGTAGCCTAGGTATTGGACCTTGCTCATGCCAAAGGATTATTTTTCTAAGTTAGCACATAGCTTGTGTTGTCTTGGAGTGTGAAGGACCTACTAAATATACTACAAGTGTTCTTCCCAACTCCTGTTGAAGATGAGGATATCATCTAGATATACAACCACAAAATATATAGTGAAAGGCTATAAGGTATCATCCATCAACCACATGAAAGTTGTTGGGGAATTTGTCAAACCAAAGAGCATGACCAACCATTCAAAAAGAAGCTCCTTGGACTTGAAAACAATCTTCCATACATCGGTTGGTTCTATTGGGACTTGGTGGTAGCCACACTTCAAATCAATCTTACTAAAGTAACTAGCCCCCTTGAGCTCTTCAAGAAGGTAGTCAATCCCACGAATTGAATATCAATTCCTCCCCAAAATTTTGTTCAAGGTCCCGTAATCAATATAGAGTTGCTATTTCCCATCTTTCTTCTACATGAGTACAACTGGGATTCCACACGGTGATGCGCTTGATTATATGTGTCCTTTAGAGTAGCTCATAGATCTGTCACTTGATTTCCTTATTTTCCAAAGGAGAGCAACAATAGATTGGACCATTGGGTAAAGGTGGATTTGGGGTTAGATCGATTGAATGCTTGACCTAACAATGAAAAGGTACCTTGGTTGGTGAGGAGAAGATATATTTTTATTCTTCCACAAAATTTTCCACATGCTTCTACTACATGGAGGGGCCTGATGTGGAAACCATGGATGTGGCCACAATCTTCTCCTTACTTTGAAAGTGAATTAAGAAGAAGAAAAATTTCTCGATTTGGGAGATGCCCTTACTATATTGCTTTGCAGAGACCAAAGAAATTTCCGAGTAGGTGGAGCCACCCTTCAACAAACCCTTTTTAATGTAATCAAGTTTTCATGTTATATCAAGTGGCAGATAGGATGCAAATCACATCACTTCTATTCTAGTTTCATACATGTCAACCATTACCCTCCACATGAAATTTGAAGCTTATTTTGGCTTACTTAAGGAATCAAGTGGGATAATGGCTCAATTTGTAGACGGCTTGTCCAATGATAGATTATGATGGTAGTTGGCTCTAGTCTAACATGTTTTTTAGGTAAGAATTCTTAAATATCCCTTCTTAGTACTTTATGGATATTGTTTAGAGTGTTGGGATCTAGTAGTTTTTTCTTCACTTTGGTGTTTTGTTCAAGGATTCTATTTTGGTTCTCTACTCTTATGCTAAGTGTTTGGGGCATTAGATGCATTCTTGGTTGTTTTTGGTTGGAGGTTCTATTACCTATATGGGATCTATATGATTCCTAGCTTGAATTTAAGGGTTAGTTTCCCATGACCATCGTACTGTCTCGTGTGTGCAGACTTCAATTATGTAGTTTCCTTCTTAGGTTGACATCCAATTATGGTTTGATGTGTCTGTTTTTGGGGATAGTTTGGGTTGGTTCTCTAGAATTGTTCATTCATGTGCCTTTTAATTCTCTTTTGACTGGGAAACGGATGAATTTGTTGAATATGGATGTTAGGGAAGTCAAAACGTTACACAGTGTGCTTCACATGTATAAGAGTTCACAAATAGCAATAACATGTCAATTTTCTTGATGAACACCAGGGTTCATGAAAATGAACATCAATTCATATCCTACAATGTACTAGTTATAGACACTCTAGTTCAATAGAAGAAGCAAATTCAAGTTTTAGAAGTTGAATATTCTATACTAAAAAACATAGTTTACAATCTCAATAAAAAAAAATCACATTTAACTACCTCTAATTTTCAAATATTAATAAATTGATCCCGAAAATTCTCAAGATAAAAAAAAAAAATTGTATAGCAAATAATGAAAATATATGAACCTGGATATTTATAAACTTTGTCCCACCATTATTAAACAAAGATAAAGATAAAAGATGATAGGAACATATTTTTAATGAGCAAATGTGTTTTTTATATTATCTTATTTTTTAGTTTACACACACATAGTCTAACTAATAGATATAATGACCTTTTTCAAGGCATTTTTTTAGTTAATTTTAATCAAAATCCGCTAGATATTTTTAAACTTTGAGTTTAAATTGTATAATTTGTAAAATTTGAGTGCCCTAAAAACTTTTTAAGATACTGAATCTATTTATACATTTAAAAATGTATTTTAAATAACAAATAATCACAATCTTGCTTGAAATTATATTATTATATTCTGATTAAAAACTATTTCATTTATAAATTCTATAACAAAACTATAAATATAAAAATAAAATTATATATATATATATAACTCTTTTATGAGGATGCTCATTAAATAAATGTAATATAATGATGACTTCGCTTTTAAAGAATATTTTGATTTCTTAATTTTCTAAGCCGAATGTGAATACCGTTAATAAACTACCCTACGGGGAAAATCATTGACAAGTACCAACCATGTGGTGTCACTTTCTCACCATAGTCAACACTTAAATTTTTGATGTTTTAATTATATGGCAAGCCTTCTTTTCAACTATATACAAAATCACCAAAATCTTGTCCATTCCCAACTTTTTGTTTTGTGCAAAGGTAACCACCATACAAAACCTTTGGCCACGTAATTATTTAAGTGTACGTTCACGGCCAAACATTTCCTAAGGGAACAACCCATGTGTACTTCTCTTTTAATCCCCAAATGACAGCTTTCAAAGGTGTGCCCTCTCTGTCATTGTTGGGAAATAAAGTTTGAAAGCATACTTTCACTAACTTAGCAACGAGGAAATGAGGCCTAACCTCCCCAATATTTGTTCCTTACTCTATCACCTAATGAAAGAGGACGGGGAAATTAGGTGCAAATTTGTGATTTAGTTACCGTCACTATTGAAAATTTGGTGGAAATTTGTAGGTGAGCTACCCGCTATTAAAATTTGGAGCATGTGCCCCATAATGGCATCAAGGTTCCTGTCACGTAACATCAATTTTCAATGTGAACACAACTTTAAAAATAAATTTAAATCCAATGGATAAAGCTTTCTAAATTATGTAATAAACGTAATTTGGTGTGTAAATTTATTTTAGTTATTTGTGAATATTAAAAAATACATTAAAAAATATTTTTCTATAAATTATTTATTAGTTAATTTAATAGGTTATTTGACAATTGTTTTAATAGAAATCAATTGTTATGTAAATTCATATTAATTAATAAAATGGTGGTGGCATTTTGCTACATCTATTTCGTAGAAAAATTACAGATCATATTCATTTTTCTCAAAAATTGAACTAATATATTAAATATATTCTATCTTAGTATTTATGATTTCGTTGTGGTGGTGTTATTCTAATGGTGGTTGTTATGTATAATCCCATATATCTGCATTTTGCCTTCTATCTCTTATTTTTTATGATGGTTTCACTATTTTGCTTTGCGACAATCTTACTAGTTCCTACTTATAATTTTGTGAACTTTTCCAAACACTTTGTTGACAAAAGGACATTGCTAGTTGTCGCAAAGGAAGAAGGGACATCCATTTGGACCTTGTTCAACACAAAATGATGGAACTGAATTGCCCTATATCTAAGCTAGTCCTAAAAAGGTATGCTTATAGACTAATTACCAAGTTTGAAACACAAATATCCCCCATTGAACCATTTCATTAGCAAAAACCATTCTGCAATGCTCACAATGTTGTTTTGAATCATCCAACACCGGCTAGTACTAATATAGTCATGAACTAACTAGTGAAGCATCATCTCACATAAAACACATTTAGAAATATCTCACTAGTGTAGTATTCCAATGTTGTCGTTTGAGGAACAAATGATTGCAAGAGAGTGAAAAGCTCGATGAGCAACAAGGGACACTTACCAAACCAAGGAGAATGGACAAGAGGTCAAAGGTGAGAACAAGACCCAATTGAGGCAATTCATTGTTCATTGGATTCAATTGTTTATTACTTGCATTCATTGTGTATACATTGTCCCCACAACATTGTTGTGAAGAAAGAGAAGAAATGAAAATTTATGGGTTAATGCAATAACACAAAAACAAAGGATGGCAACTACATTGTTAAAAGAACTATATTAGTCATATATGATTCTCATCTTCATTTATTATAGTCGACTCTACACTTTTTGTATTGCCTAGTTGCACATACTTTAAGTTCTTCTATATATATATATATAATATATATATATATATATATATATATATATATATATATATATAACACATTAGATTGGTTGGCACTTCCCCATGCCTTCTATCATGGGTCCTAATCCAATAATTAAGAGTTTTTTTTCTTCGCGTTTTAGGGAAACCATTTAGACACTTCCCCTCATTTTGAGGATGGTAACTAAGGTAAATTGGAAGGTTACAATTTTGACAACCTAACCCATTAGGGACATTGAGTGAAGCCTAATAATATACACAGAGGAAACTAGCCCGAGAAATTATATACTAATGCATTGGATTAGTTGGTACTTCCCCATGCCTTCTATCATGGATCATAATCCAATAATTTAGTTTTTTTTTACGGAATACACGTTTTAGGGAAACCATTCAGACACTTTCCCTCATTTTGAGGATGGTAACTAAGGTAAATTGGAAGGTTACAATTTTGACAACCTAACCCAATAAAGACATTGGGTGAAGCCTAATAATATACAAAGAGGAAACCAACCCAAGAACTTGCTCATGTGATCTCTTGCTTGTAATACACAATGCTAAACCACTCGAGCTAACCCACTAAACTAAGTAACTAGGGTTCATAAACATGTATATTTTAACATTGATTCAATTTTTCCAACGCTAAAAATGTTAATTTTCGCAATACGATAAGACATCACAAACATTGCATCTCAGTTACAAGTAACATTTCTATGTTCCAATATAGATTAATCCTATAAACATAATCCACATTCAAATTCCAACCGGTATAAGTCCTCACAAAAGCCTCCAATAATCTCTTGTATTTCTTATTGTGATTCTATCCCTAGCTAATACCTCGGAAAGCCCCCAAAATTCAACTTATCCATAGAAATATTGGAAAAACAAAGGGGGTGGGTGGGGTGGGGTGGGGTGGGTGGGGGTGGTTCTATGCCAATACCTCGCCTTTTTTTCCTTGGGCTCAAATACACTACAAACAAAGAAATAACCCATCATATTAATATATGTAGGAGCTCGCATATCAATTTATAGCACTTTGTGACTCTTTCCTAGCATCTTCTATAAACTAGTCTTTTATCCAAGGTTTTGAGACGAAGGAATAATGAACCATACCAAAATGGGGCCGATTTATATGTTTACAATTTATATATTAAACATAGACTCAATTTGAATATATGTACAAATAATACATTGATGATGAATGAGTAGGATGGATGCACATGCACTACTAGGAGCTACATATTTTAAATTTGATATGAAACCAAGGATTTGTCTTTACACCTACTTCTAGATCTTCATCTGCTTCACTCATTGACACTTTTCCTCAAAATTAGTTTGTGTTGGATGCACCCCAAATGAATTTCATTATTCACTTTTGATTTTAGTAGATTCTCAACTTTTAAATTTTTTATTACTGAGCTTGTGGCAATTGGTATGTTCCCCTCTTTCTATTTTATTGTTAGCAAAGATGCCTATCAAATAAATTCTATGTTGTTATTGAATCATGCACAAATTTTTTTATTTTTTGGAGACATCTATCTCATGGATGCTTTCCTTTTATTGACATGTGCATAGAAAAAAATTTCCATTGTGGTGGGAGAGAAATTCCATCACTAAGACCCTAACCTATTTACTCATTACTTTCATCGAAATCACTAGAGTCTTTCCCTACCACAGATGTGTTATTTTCTCCCTTGCAATTGTCTTTTTTACTTGTGCATTTACAGGGTAGACTAGGTGTTCAACAACTGCCTTCAACCAAAAATGCATGTAGTGAGTATTTCTAAACCATAATCATAGAGATGTTCATGGTACTGGGGACTCTTTGATATATGAGATTGATTGCAACTCTCCCTTTGAATTTCAAAGTGCTACAACGACCAAGATGATCATACCAAAAATATTGTTCTTTAGGTGGTGTAATAAAATCTATATCACCAATGGGTTCTTAAATATGAGGACTAGGGACCTAAATAAATTTGCATTATATCAATTCATAAAGGTTTTATTGCATGTGAAATGATTTTTGGAGAAAGAAAGAAGAGAATTCTCTGGTCTAAATGAGCATCCAAGGAATACATGTGCCTCGTCTATATTTTCAAATATGTAAAAACTTTTGAAAGCTAATCTACCAAGATAGTGATAAAATTGAATGATTTTCTATGAACTCTAATATATTTCATTTTTGGCATTTAGTTTACTCATAAATCTTTATGTCAAATACTTGTTCAATTAGTGTTTTTAAAATCGGGGTTATGGTTATGATTAGCAAGTATGGGAAATTTAGAAGGATATGATTCACATCATGAATGAAAGGTCTATAATATGTCCAGAATGGTGTTGTGGCAACATATGTTATCAAAGGACCAAAGTAGTGTCAAGAGTTTCGATTTTGACATGTTACAAAATGAGAAGGATTCTAGTAGCATGTGGAACTGTAGAGTTGTTGATAATAGAAATTCTAAGGATCAACCTATAAGACTTGTTGAAAAAACAACTATTTGACTTTGATAACAAATTGGATAAAATGTTTAGATTTCCCATTTTAAAGCATGGCTACAGTAGTTTCATTTCTAGTGTATGTTATTGCTAGAGCCAAAGAAATGTAGCAGTTGTGTAACTTAGCCTAAGCTATAAAAGTTAAATCTTGTACGTTCCATTTTTTTTGTTGCGAATTGATATTATGTTTCTTATATCTTGAAAAATATTTAAGGACTTTTGGATATAGTATTATTGATCAACAAAACAGTCATCCTAAAAGTTCTTGATAAATTAATTTCACAATTGTTATAATATGGTGTTCTTTAAGATATGTTACTTGAAACAAGAAACATGTAACATTTACGACACACGAGAACCATAAATTCTTAAGTTTCTCGCAAGTAACATTTTTCTAGGTTTTAATATCTATATATAACAAAAATAATTTGCAAAACATTATTTAGATGGAGGTGAAAAAGGCATAAGTGGAGTTATTTGTAACTTCCATCAATAACCCTTATTTTCATGAATTTATATTATTTAAAATGCGAATATTAATTAGAAAAAAAATAATATGATTCCTTTATGAGTCCTTGTCGTTTATAGCATGAGAATGTAATAATCGATTTTAGGCCCTACATTAATTGGGTAAGAAAAAATTATAACTTTTTCCCTAAAGTTTTTGCATAAAATCTTAACGAACATTTTTTCCTACATAACATCATATTGTGTTTACAAATCATGCATTTTGAGGCCTTATATGTCATCATATCGAGGCACATACACAATTTTCATATTTTAATTTAGGTAATAGGTAATGTATTCACACTCCATTATTGTGAGATGAATTAACGCTAAAGTTGGGTGAGTATTAATTCACAAACATTTAATGTTTTTCGCAATGCATTTACTTAAGCCAGCCTAGATTATCATGTATTTGATGTTTTTAGCAATGCATTTACTTAAGCCTAGATTATCATGTATTTGTGTGATAACCATTTGGAAATTACATGTCTAAGGTAGCCTTTCTGCCTTGCCACCTCCTAAAGCCTATATTTTCCCTTAGCTTCGCCTTTGGTACATAAATCTAAATCCAATTAAGCCAAATCCAAGTATACTTAAAGGCTATTGATCAGCATTTTCAAATAGTAATAACATGAAAGAAGGCTTTCAATGCTTGATAACTAAATGTTCTCCTCTCAAATGCGACAAAGCCCACATTTGGCCATTTAACTTGGTGACCAGCATGACGGAAATGTAAAGCCTCTATAACTTATTTAATTTCGTAAGGGCTGGTAATTTTTAGCAATTTCGTAAGGGTTGGTAACTTTTAGCAATTGTGGAGAATTGTTTAGTGTATGCAAATGGAACACTGCTTCGAATAAGTGAAAGGAAGGGTAGGGGGTTTAGATATTAAGGAATATTGGTAAGCTTGGAGAATGGAGAGTTAGTCAAATCTAAGGAGAAATGGATTTAATAATGGAACAATTAGATGTAGGGCATTTAGTGTAGAAATTCTTGTTCATCACAAAATAGAGAAAAAGAGGTAAGGAGTTCTGGCGTATAAAGATTCTTTAAAATTGAGGAATTTTAGCATTTAATGCTCTAAAGTTTCTATCCATTAAAATTTGTTTATTTTGTTAAACTAAAATTTTGTAGGTATTTAAAGGTGTATGGACATGATCTTAGAATGCAAGCTACAAAAAAAAATATTGAGCCAAGCTTGGTAGTTTGTAAAATGTTTTACATTTTTAAAGGATTGTCGACTTTCACATTCTGAAATAGGCCTATGTTGAATGAACAAAGGTGTAATTTAGTTAAATACTAAAAAATGAACTTGAGACAACTATCCATTTCATAAGATTTGGAGAAATAACTAGGTAAAGGAGGAAAAGGTATGCTCAACCTACTAACATACATGCATTCAAAAAATCTATGTACTTCTTACATACATGCATTCAAAAATATTTTTATATGATTACGTTGTTGTCTAATACAATACATTAAGCCATAGTTGGAGATTTCACCATTTTTACTCGACACATTTTGATCGCAAATCACATCCTTCAAAGTGAATCATATCTAGTTGAAGTAGCATGCCCATGAAAATATCATTAAATTTCCCTCTAGATTTAGAATCTTCACTCAACTCTTTTATGAACTTGGGACTTGAAATTTGTTTTATAAGATCTTGGAGCCATCCTCTAATATTCATAATATCATGGAGATTTCTTAGAAACTAAAAACTTCATACCTAATATCCATTAAAATGGGTTTGAATTCTCATGGTTGCTTAGTCTCAACGAATCTCTATTTTTTTCATTGCCTCTTCTTTACCTAGCATATTGGATTGTTGTTCATCCTTTTTTGTTTCTATACCAAAGTTTGAATCATTGACATTGGATTTCTTTTCATCATTATTTTTTTCTCAACCAACTTTAGAACCACTAGTATTTGCATTTCCTTTAGTTTTTATAATGACCTTATCCTTGCTTTCTTCCATATTATGAGGAGGACAAAGAGATTTGGAAGAGCTCAACCAATTCATTTTCTTCCTAGGTAGAGCATCAAACCCGAGAAGCAAAGATTCCTTATTCATGTGATGATTATTATTTGAAACCTTTGAAATTGTCTCCTCTATATTCTAGGCTTATGATGATTTTCCGTTTTACTCAAATTGTTTCCGAGGAGTTTCTCTAGCCACTCATGCTTCCATTTTTTTCTCTATAGGCCTACCATTAATTCCCTAATTTATTTTCTAAGTTTCTCCTCCATTTGTTTTTCATGGTCTATTGCTGAAGGTTTTCTACCTTCAAGGCATATTTGCCTTCTTCCTCAAGCTCTCTAGTCATGTTTGCTTCCTTTTTTTACTCTATGGAACTACCACTAATGCTCTTATTTAATATCTCAGCTTCACCTCTATTTTTTTTCATGAATCAACCAAGAGAAAATGGATTTTCCTAACAAAAAAATCTTGGGTCATTCTTGCAACTCAAAATATTATATTTTCATGGATATTCTACTGGACAATTTTCACAACAAATCTGATAAAACTATGCTTAAAATATATAAAAATATATATTATTAGGGTTTATTCCTCGTTATATTTTAATATTTATATTTGAGACATAGTGTTGTCATTGATGACAACCAATGTCATTGATGTCAAAGGGGAAGTCTAATGACACAATAGTATCATTCATGAATGAAGGAAGTGGTATGATAGTTCAATCTCTTGCATGCCCTCATCAAGTGAAGTCAAAGTAGGCTTAAGTTTATTGATTTTTTGTTAAATTTATGATACTCAAAAGAATCTATAGATTGTATGGTTAGGTAGTCATCTCCAAGACCTTTTCATCAATATATCATGCTTGGAAAAAATCCTCTCGGATGAGAAGTTATGATCATTTGAAGTTGGCAGCTGCAATGAGGACAAAAGCATCAAATTTCTTTGAAAAAAACAAAATTCATTAAACATTGTGTATCTTCAGAATGGATCTATGATTTTGTGTTGAAATCTATGTCGGATGTCAAACAAACTTTCACACTATTTAATTTGTTAATGTTCGATCATCTTATGAAAATTTGACCGTTGAAATTCTCATGACTGATAGATAAAGTGTCCACATGCTTGAAGCTTAATGAGGGCCGCCCCATCATGTTGGCCTAGTCCCATAGTGACATGTGGCAAGTTAGACCCTCCGGCCTTATGCCACTTTGACCCTTCTTGCATAATCAACTATGATGTCGCCGCCCTGACGTGGATGATGAATTGAGAAACCACATGTGGACAGGGGGTGACAATGACGTGGTGATTTGTGGTTGGCCTAAAATGGTGACATTGTAGTGAAGGATGACATGGCAAGTGACGATGATGTGGCACAATGAGGATGACATGGAATCCTAACATGATTCCATGTGAGATGCCTATATGGCACTTTTATTTGGCTAATAAGGGAAAAATTTTGTGACACATGGCCCACTTAGAATGTGCTATGTGGCATGTATGACATCATAATGATGTCACCATTTGGGTGTCTAATGACCCATAGATATTGGTCATTTGATGTGGTCCCATGAGTTGGAATGTTCCCCTAAAGGGGGATTTGATTTGTGTATATATTGATCACATGGCTTGTGGATTAAGTGCATCAGGGTGGAGCATGTAACATCAAGTAAAGGCTTGGCCTTCGTGGCCAGTCATAAGCAATGTAGTCAGGTGCTTGTCGTGTTGAAACTCTATGGTTTGTCCGTGGTTTTAACATGGAGAGCACAATTTGTTTTTTTGGTTGGTTTTTTATTGGTCTGGCCTTAGTGGTGGCAACACAATTTTTTTTGTTTTGGTTCTCATGTGGAGAGCATAATTTGTTTGAATTTTTGTTGGCCCTAGTCATGCTTTGACATGGAGAGCATGGCACATTTAATTTGTTATTGGCCCTTGTCATGGCTTGACAAGGAGAGCATAATTCATTTAATTGTTCATTGGTTGACCCAACCTTGGTTTTGATGTGGAGAGAACAATTTTTTTGATTGGTTGTTGGTCCTAGTCATGGCTTGACGTGGAGAGCACAATTTGTTTGATAATTCATTGGTTTACCTGACCTTGGTATTGACGTGGAGACCATAGTTTGTTTTATTGCTCATTGGTTTACCTAGCCTTGTTCTTGATGTGGAGAGAGTAGTTTGTTTTATTGTTCATTAGTTCACCTGGCCCTAGTCCTGATGTGGAGAGTGAATTTCGCTTAATTGGTTTATTTGTCTCACCCTAGTCCTGATGTGGAGAGCGTAGTTTGTTTTATTTCTTGATTGGTCTAGCCCCAATCCTAACACAGAGAGTACATTTCATTTGATTGGTTGTTGGTTGACCATAGACTTGACATCGAGAATGAAATTTGTTTAATTAGTTGTTGGTTTACCTTGGTCTTGACATGGAGAGTGCAATTCATTTGATTGGATAATCTGTTGGTATACCTAGTCCTGGTTCTAACATGGAGAACATAGATTGGTTGACATACATAGCCCCGATTGTGACACAGAGAGGAAAGATTGGTTGGTATACCTAGCCCCAGTTGTGAGTTGGAGAGAACAAACTGGTTGACATACTTGGCCCTGATTGTGACATGGAGAGCATAAATTGGCTAACAAACCTGGCCCTGACTGTGACGAGGTCCAATGTGCAAGTATTATTTGGAAATGACATCTAGATAAAATTAAATAAATATAGTGTTTTGGTCATGTACAAAGAACTCGGTAACATAGTTGGTGCATGTATGGTTGTGCCCCGTGAGCTCAAGGGTTTGAGCTTGGCAAAAGGTTGATTTTTTTTCTGATGAAAAATCCATTTTATCGAATGATTAATCCAACTAAAGGTGAGAATTTTGTAGAATTACTGCTATAATTTGACTATTTTGTAGAACAAGAACCTAAAAGAGTCATTTTATAGAATAGTTATATTTCTAATGTTTTGTGGGTCAAATTGAGGTTAAATTTATTTTTGAAAAAGGATTTTTGGTTGGATTCTTTTGCAATTTGATAAAGAGAAGTGGCAAATATTTGTTGAGATCGCGGAGGTCATGATCATTACCAATATGAGTTCATGAATAGATTTTTGATAGGTGAACAAAAGGCAAGTTGATTTGGTTATAATTTGAGCTCATGGATCTAGTCTGAAATATTGTGGAAAGTGGGCCATACCAAGTTGAAGAATGAGGTGGGTGTTGTCAAATTTCCTTATTGAAATGCAATTTTCACAAATAATAATAGGAACTAAGAAATAATGCACACACACAAAATTATTGACGTCAATATTTTTGGACAAATTGTCCTTGGAAAAACCCTAGTGTGGGGAAATCCAGTTCTGCGCATGAGGGTTTTCTTATTATTCTTCTGCAAATTAAAGATTACATCATCTGCCTGCTTGAAACTGGAAAAGCTTTGGTTATTTTATCCTTCACTTCAACTGACCAAATTGATCTGGGAAATTAGGAATCTCCCTCTACAAGAAAAATCTACCATTTCTAGAAATTCACTTGGTTATCATGTAAATCGCTCTCCATGTAATTTTCACTTCCTATAATTATAGAAATTTGCCTTTTCCTACAATATGCCCTTCCTATAATCTACCTATAGGAATTCACGCTTCCCGTAATCACATGAATTTCCTGCATTTCACACTTGTAACTAGAAACTTGATCTTTTCTATTTACACTGCCTTTGGAAATGTGCTTTGGCAATTCACACTATTCAAATCAGCCTATTTTATGTAGAAATAATTCAGCCTCTTCCTTCCTCTCGAAAACTGGAATCTATATGAAGAAATCCTCTCCTTAATTTCTCCTATTGAAACCCTTATGTGAGTGTCTCACTTTCTCAAACTGTATCGTTTTTCTCACTGGAACTAGGTAATTCGAACTCCTTCTGATAATATATGTAACTAACCCATCGATTTGATTTTATAATCACTCATTGAGTAATCAATGGTGATGATCTAATCACAATCGATGGCTGATATTATCTTAACCTGTGAAGTGACTTTTCCAGAAGTATCCAGAGAAAAATCAATTTACCTCAATTAATATGATTTAATTAACTAGTTCTCTTAAGTTATAATTAGGAAAATATTAAATAATTGGCTAATTAATGTAATTAAAAGATTTTCCTTGGAAATGTTTTATGGGACTTTGAGATAACCTCCAATGTTCCGTAGCCTCTTAGACACCAATAGAGACTAGAACACATGTCCGAGCTACTAAAAAACTAACGCTCCCCCTTAGAAAGGAAGGTGTTCTCCACTACTCCCAACTTTTCCGTGGAGTAGAAAAACTCTGCCTTACCGAAGGATTTCATGAGAATATCTGCAACTTACTAATCTATGTGAACATACAGTAGGAAAATTGATCCATGCTATACATAACCCCTGATGAAGTGATATATGATGTTCATATGCTTCTACTTATCATGAAATATTAGATTCTCAAAGATAATTATGCAACTTTGATTATCACAATAGATACCGTCCGAATCCAAAGGGTAAGAAAAAAGTCCCACTAGAAAATTTTGAAGGAAAATATCTTCACATGTGGCCATACTCGCTACGGTGCATTCTTCCTCTGCAGAACTTAGTGCCACAGAATTTTGTTTCTTTTTGCACCAAGAGACAATGCCTGATCCAATACTGAAGCAACACCCTGAGGTTCTTTTATGATCCACTTGCTCAATATGCATTTGTGTATCCCATCAATATGACACCATCACCTTGAGAAAATATCAATCCATACTCTATTTTACCTCGTAGATGCCTCAATACATGCCTTGTCCATTCCAATTTACTCTCTTCGACTCCACCATCAACTGAATGAGAGTGTTGACCATGAAACATATTTTTGTCCTTGTGTTGACTAGATACATGAGAGATCCAATGATCTGCCTATATAAGGTTGGGTCCACTATTGCGTCCTCTGATGTGATTATCTTCCTCCAACTAGTAATAATAGGCGTAGAAATCGGTCTATAGTTTTGCATCCTAAACTTCTTCAATATCTTCATAGTATATATCCCTTGCCAAAGGAAGATATCCCCATTTGTCTGCCATACCTACAGTCGTAGGAAATAATGCATCAGTCCCAAGTCCTTCATCTTGAACTCTATTTCCAAGTCCCTCTTAAAGTCCTTTATGAGTCCTTATGAACATGTCAAAAATATATCATCCACATATAGTATGAGAATGAGAGGCTCACCTCCTATCATCAAATAGTAGAGGCTAGAATCTGCCTTGTTCTTATCGAATCCCATCTTCTACAAGAAGTTGTCAATTTGGCCATACCATGCCCTAGGATATTGCTTAAGTCTATATAGTTCTCTCTGCAACCAATAAACATGAGTATCTCCCCAATGTGTCTCAAAGGCTTCTGGTTGTTTGATATACACCTCCTCTTTTATCACCCTGTTCAAGAAAGTTGTCTTGGTGTCCATTTGGTGACTCAGCCATCCCATTTTCATGGCTAATGAGATCACGAAATTTATAGAAGTGTATTTGGACACTAGATAGAATGTATCCTTGTAGTCTATGCCTTTATTCTTTGCATAAACCTTAGCCACGAACCTTGCCTTATATTTCTCCACGCTACCATCTGCAACATACTTGATCTTGTAGATCCATCAAGAGCTAAGCACTGACCTATTTAATGGTCTAGGCATGACCTACCATACACCATTGATCATGATGGATTTATGCTCCTCTACCATCGTGTCCTACCACATGTGATGTTGTGCAACCTCCTGATAGATAGAAAGATCTATGTCAATTACCTTTGTCACTAACACCTTATACATGTTTGGTTGTCTACACTCTCTGGTGCTATCTTTAGGAGCTCCCATGAATTCCGGCACATTATTCGATGTCTACAGAACCTCCATGTTTATTCTTATACTAGTGGTGGTTAGAGCTTCATGCTTCTTATCCTGCCCTCGCTACTTCTTCTGTTGTGAACTCATTGGACCACTTGCACCAGAGCTAGAGCTCGTACTAGTAATTGTACTTCTGCTCTATTTTCCCTACGGCTATTGCTTAACCCTTGGAGCTTCTGCTGGCCCACTTTGATAATCCATTAGAAACTTGTGAAATCTCCTATAGGATTTCTTCTCATATAAATTAACATCTCATCTCACGATGATACTCATGCTACAAAGAATATAGATCTTGTATGCCTTGGATGTTTCATTGTAACTAACGAAATATCCCTTCTCTATAATATGATCCAACTTGGCGCATTTGTCATCTAGCACATGAAAATAAGATATACGACCAAAGATCTTCAAGTCTAACCTCTGGCTTCTTCCCTATAAATGCCTCTTCTAGTGTCATCTTCCCCAACACTCTATGAGGAACCGTATTTTGAATTTACATTGTTGTGCTACATGCCACTGTCCACAAAAACTTGGGCATATCATGATCATATAACATCAGCCTCACTACTCCAATTATCGTATTGTTCTCTTTTTCTGTGATCCAATCCTATTATAGGTTGAATGGAGTGATCGAATCTATTTTGATGTCATCCTTTGTATAGAACCTCATGAAGGCCTTATCTATTTACTTACCTCCATTGGATGTCTTAAGAACCTTTATATTTTTACCTGTCATAATCTCCACAAGATCCTTAAACTCTTGGAAGCAATTGGAGAACTCGTCCTTTGTCTTCAAAAAATAGATCCATGTTTTATTGGAGAAGGCATCGATAAAGGTCATGAAATATTCATAATCCCCGAGAGATTTAGTAGACAATGAGCCACATATATCTGAGTGTATTAACTGAATCACACCACTAGATCTATTGTCACTCCTTGGGAATGTTGCTTTCATGAATTTCTTAAGAACACACCCTCATCACACTTCATCATGTTGTGTGCTAACTTTTGAAACTTATGTCACGGTCTCCCTGAGCAACTTTAGTGCTCCATGATGTAGATGTTCCATACTCTTATGACATAACACTGACATGTCTCTACTACTATTGTTGTTAATCAGTGTTTTTGGAGAATCAAACTGTAATGTGTACAATGTGTTTCTCCTTGCTCCAATATGTTTAACCTTCTTCCAACTCTAGTGCTTGATGAACACCTTTTTCCCCACGAAATAGATATCATATCCCTTTTAATATAGTGCATAAAAGGAAATCAGGTTCATGCCTAAACTTAGCACATGCAACACATCTATGACGTTGGTACTCTTTCTTGAATCCCTTTGAATGTTGATGGTACCTCTCCCAACTGGAGTACATTTATTCCCTTTTACCATTTGTATCTGGAAGTCCATATCCTCTTCCTTATAACTAGAGAAATATTCTCTAACTCCCATCATATATGTTGATGCTCATTGTCGATATACCAGGCGCCGGTGGATGTAGAACTAGAGGGTAATCTATGAGATTCAATTTGTCCTTTAGCCTCAAATACAAATCTTCAATATCCACTGAAGCTATTGTCTATTACTTCCACATTTTTTCTCCCTTCTTCTAATTAGGACATTGGCTGACATAGTGTCCTAGCTGACTGTAACCAAAACACTTGACCTTAATCAAGTATTTCTTTTTCTTTTCTCCTTTTTATCCTGATCTCTTATTGGAACCCTTATTTTCCTTCCATTTTCCTATTAGGGATACATTTTCCTTCTCCTTCTCTACCTTTGAACTTTTGTCAATGTTGCTGCTATTGCCATTAACCAAGCTGAGCCTAAGCTCCTCCTGAGTGAAATCACTCCATAAATGATCCCATCTTGGTAGTGTATCTCATCCATTTATCACTTGAACAAATACATGCCATTGCTTATAAAACCTATTTAGAGCCACTTGAACCAACTCGTCATCACTTGGCTTATCACCTATTGTAGCAAATTCGTCCCTGGAAAGTTGAATTATGGTGAGATAGGATACTACGTTTTCACCCTTAAGCATCTTAATGGTCCTCAACTTTTCTCTAAGAACCAATTTCCTATTTTCTGTAGGATTCTATTACAAATTTACAATCTCGTCCCACATCTACTTTATTATGTCCTTCTCTACGATATGAGGGACTATATGGTCCTTGACTCCATCAAGGATAATCCTCTTGGCTTTGGCATTATCCTTTTTATAGGTTTCTAACTTTTGTGGATCTATTGGTATAATTATAACATTCTTTGCATCCTCCTTTTGTCCACACTCGTCCAATAGAAATGACATTCTGGCTTTCCAAACGCCAAAGTTTGAGGCTCCATCCAGTCTGTCCTAAACTCTCAAACCTGTTGTGACCATATCTAAAATTATGCAATATAGTGAAACCCAAAATCTAAAGAAAAAATAAATTGGGTCATAAACCCCCGACTTTCTCTTCCTGTTCCCTGCATTGAATTACTTCGTCAAACCCTTTGTACTTTAGATTTTCTCTAATACCATGTAAAATTTCTATAATTTTAGTTACTAGAATTCATTCTTCCATCTATGTAGATTTTGTGTCTCCATAATTTAATTACGACAAATAACAAATAAATCATTACTGCAATTTTCACAAATAATAATAGGAATTGAGAAATAATGGACACACACAAAGTAATTGACACTAGTATTTTTGGAAAACTTATCCCTCGGAAAAACCTAGTGTGGGGAAAACCAGTTATGCAGATGACAGATTTATTATTATTATTTAGAAAATTAAATAGTACATCAACCACTTTCATGATGCTAGAAAATCTCTAGTAATTTTCTCCTTCAATTCAACTAACCAAATTGATATGGGAAATTAGGAATCTCTCTCTGCAATACAAATCGACCCTTTCCAACAATTCACTTAGGTATCATGTAAATCGCTCTCCTTGCAATTCACACTTCCTCTAAATATAGAAATATGCATTTTCATGCTATCCACTTTTCCTGCTATCCACCTATAGTAATTCACACTTCCCATCATCACACAAATTTCTTGCAATTCACACTTGCAACTTGATGCAGGAGCATTAGCTCCGAAAAACACCTTGTATTTTATCTAAGCTAGGGAGTTTTCATGTTTTGAAGAAATATTAAATTTCATGTAAATATTAATATTATTTTGGGTGATTAATAAATTATTTGTGAGAAATTGTAAATGTGAGAGATATTAGTTTCTAGATTATTTAGAATTAATGAGGGAGCCTAAGTTGGAATTAGTTTCTAAGTTTTAGGGACGTTGAGAGATTTAGGGGTTTGTTGAGATATTCTAGTGGTGTTGAGATATTAAGGGGATTGAGCATTTAATTAGATCATTTTTAAAATTGTATAAATAGGAGGGGGTTTTGAGAGAAAAATGCATTGAGATAGTTGGAAAGAGTGAGAGTGTGATTGAGAGCAGGCTTGAACAACCAAGGCTGTAAGCCTTCAGGCAGGTTGTAAGGGCCAATAAATTGTAAATCAGGCCACGGAGAAATGTTGCTGTAAGTAAATTCACTTTAATGAAAGTGTTGGTTTTGAGTTATGCACCTTAACTTGGTCAATTCGGGTATGATTTAATTTCTGTGTTGAAATGGTGAAATTGCTGGTATTTAATTTGCTGGTTTATAAGAGAAGAATTGTATGTATGTTCTTCAAATGTTAGCAACAATTTGCTGTGTGTGTCTAAGAGAGGAATTTTGTAATCGAAGTATGTTTTGTTGTCTTGGATGATGAGTGATATTTGTAAGCTTTAATTGAGTATCAATTCATATCGATTTTGTCTGCACATGTTGAGGAAAGGAATTTGAAATTGGTTGAATTGCATGAATGGGCAATCACAATTAAACTAAATGACAGCGTTGTTGAAGTTAATAAATTGATTTCTGTGCAATCGAATTCACAATAGGGAGACAGGATTCGTTGGGTCGATTTCTGTTTGTGAACATTATACAGTGAATTAATACCTGATATTGTTTGTTAAAATCATAAGCATTGAAGAATTGAATTCTGGCAAAGACACGAATTGCAGCAGTGAAAGAATTTGTCTGAAGAATTTTTTAATGGCAAATCGAAGGGGATGGATGCCGCTAAAGAAGCAATTTACGCGTGGAATCTCTGTATCCAGCAAAGAAAGCATTGTAAAAATTCAATTTGGTGCAAATTGGCATCGTAGTGAACGATAGATAACATTTTCAAAATCAGTGGAAGACAACCCGGTAGATGAGCTACAACCTGGAGTTAAATTGAATGCGTATTTGCTGGAAGAGGAAGATCGATTATAGCAATTGAATTCTAGTTACAGTGCCAAGTTCTGGACTAAGAAAAAATGGGACAGTTGACACATAGATGTTTAAAATCGAATTCAGAAGAAATGTTGTGGAAATTGGGTTGAAGGGAGAGCGTTGTTGAATTCTAGAAAGGTATGTTGTGGCTTAAATCTGAGTTTATAGTTGCCATAGCAGAAAACTGTTTGAAGAAATGTGTGAATGAAGTTAAATGAAATGAATTCGAGTTTTGTAATTGCCAGATTGAGATTTAATACATGGCGCATTTGTTTCATGGAAAGTTTATTTGAAATCCGGTATTAAAACCCATATGTGAAGTGATGGGTAGAATGAATTGAATAGTGTGTCGGTTGTTGAATATGTAAGGTGAGTTTCAATGTTATTTGAAATGATGGTGGCAGTATGAGATTTCATATCAGAATGCATGAAATCAATTGGGCAGTGGTGTGAATTTGCTGGTTGAAAAACATAAGCACATTATTTTATTTGAATTAAAATCCAGCCATCTGTGAATGGAATTATTGGATTGAGTAGTGTTTGATTTTACTTCTGCATTAAGTTAGAAGTTCAAATTGTATTGAGTTTGGAAATGGCATGAAGATTGTTGAATTGAGCACATGATTAAATGAAAAGCATTGGGGGTTTTAAAATAAAACAATGAAACTGACGGTTGTTAGAAGTCTTTATAAGACTTGTATAAGGGGTTTTTAATACTATTGAAACTTTTGAAAAGAAGATGGTTGGGTTGTGGGTTTTGAACCATTTATTGAAGATAGCTTCCACGAATTTAAGTTGTTTGAGTTTGCCAAGAAATGAAAGATAAGTTTCTGCATATTAGTTGAGATTGCTAGTGGGGAAAAACTGTCATGTATTGGAGTTGAATTGGGTAATTGTTTGAGGCGCATGTGTTTATATACAGTGTAGGTAAAGATTCTGGTGTTTGCAGGTCCTGCCTGCGTCACAACTAGAAACTCATTCTTGGATATTCACACAACCTCTAGAAATGTGCTTTAGCAATTCATACTACTGAACTCAACCAATCTTCTGTAAAAATAATTCAGCTTCTTTCTTCATCAAAAAAGCTAGAATCTTTGTTAAGAACTCCTCTACAAATCCTCTCATCAATTTCTCCTACTGAAACCCTTCTGTCAGTGTCGCCCTTTCTCAAATTGCACCCTTTCTCTCATTATAACTAGGTGATTTGAACTCCTTGTGATGATATCTCCAACTGACCCATTGATTTGCTTTTATAATCTCTCGTTGAGAAATCAACAACCATGATTTAATCATAATTGATAGTTGATATCATCTTGACCCCATCAAGTGACTTTTAGGAAGTCTCTAGAGAAAAATTGATTTACCTCAATTAATCTGATTTAATTAACTAGTTTTCTTAAGTTAGACTTAGGAAAATATTCAATAATTGGCTTATTAATCTAATCAAGGCATTTTCATAGGAAAAAATTTCTATGTCTTGGAGATAATTATCCTCCTATGTTCCTTATCCTCTTAGACACCAATAGAGACTATAACACATGTCTGAGTTACTAAAAAAATAGCAAGTTCCTCCACCGAGGTTGGTGCCTCAATCATGTTAAATCCTACAACAAGTCAAAGCTTGCACATTTTCGAGGTTGGTGCCTCAACCAGGTTGTAGCCTATTACAAGTGGGTGCTTGCACATTTTGGGGGTTGGTTCCTATAAATCTATGTAATTGAATTGAAGAAGAAAAAAATAATTCGTTGTTTACTCCTGCAAAGGGTTTCCACATAAAAGCTAGTGTTTTCCTATATATATGTGATGATGATTACTTGATGCACAATTTCATTCATTTTTTGATGCATGTTATTATTTTATGCATTAATATTGATGAAATGGTTTTGAAATGATGAATTTTCCATTACATTAATTCACCCCCCTCTCAGTTTGATATTTAGTGTAATAAGTGGTATTAGAGTGGGTTCCTTCACGAATAATTAATTGCTAGAAGGCTAATCCAAGAAGTCATGACAATACAAGATTAAGAATAAAATATGGATTTGGATGCAAATTATGTCATGCTTTTGAAAATTTAGTTAAAAGAATCCAAAAGGATGAATAAAATTTTGTCAAAACGGCTAAGAGAAAAGGAAGATGAAATTGCCCTCTTTAGAAAGGAGATAGATGTCGCAAGACAATCAACAAGAGAAATCTAGGAAGACAACAAGGACAAAATCAACAACAGGGAGCAATCATCCATGTATCACACATTCTTTTATGGATATTGTTATATATGTTATACATTTGGACACAACGAAACTAATTGTAGTTATTCAAGTAATCTCTCTAAAAGCATGTATGGTGAAAATGGAAGAAAAAAATTTTATCCTCTTCAAAGTCATATCGAATGTTTTTTGTGCTACAATTTTGAACACAAGGCCTAGGATTGCGAAATCAACCAAAGTAAGGAAATATTCCCTCCTTGAGTATGGAAGAATAAAGAAGAAAGATGTGGTCTCATTTTGTATGCTCAAAAACAGGAAAATAAATGGTATGTTAATAACAGTTTCTTATGACACATGACAAGATATCAAACAAGTTTATCAAGCTCAAGGAAATAAATGGAGGTAAGGTAATTTTTAGAAACAATGCATCTAAAAGAATCACAGGAAAAGGAACTATAATCATTGATAATGGAAGAACTAAAACCCAATATGTCCTTATGTGGAATGATTGAAACATAATCTCTTGAGCATCAGTAAAATGTGTGATAAAGGGTATGATCACACATTCAACTCTAAGAGGTAAAATTAGAAAGTCATATTTTGGTATATTGATAGCCAAAGCTAACAAGACCGAATAAAATATATATGTCCTTGATGGATATACAATTTTAAAAAATTGCATTAGAAGGATAAATGAAAGCTAATTATGGCACAAAAGGTTGGGACATATTAGTTTTGATAACGTGGTTAAAATTACAAGAACATAAGTTGTTAGGGACACTCATAATCTCAAAGCCTCATAATGTCCTCTTCAAAGCATGTCAATTCGGAAAGCAAACTAGTGTCTTATTCAAAACAAAAGAACATCAACATCCAAACTATTGGAAATAATTCACATAGATATATGTGGACCAACCAAGATGTGTACTCTAAAAGGAGAAAGGTATTTCATGTTGTTTGTAGATGATTTCACAAGAATTAATTGGATTATTTTTCTTAAAAAAAAATCAGAAGCTTCTGAAAAAAATAA
The DNA here is from genome assembly GCA_000404065.3 of Pinus taeda. Taxonomy (NCBI): domain Eukaryota; kingdom Viridiplantae; phylum Streptophyta; class Pinopsida; order Pinales; family Pinaceae; genus Pinus; species Pinus taeda. Next base: position 86,897 of record APFE030932786.1, on the reverse strand, counting down.
TCTTTTTAAGGCCCTTATAAAAAATGAAGTGTATTTGAATATTGAATGTCTAAGGATTGATAAAGGAGGAGAATTCGCCTCCCTTGAATTCAATGACTTTTCTGAACATCGTGGAATCAAGAGGCACTTCAGTATCACAAGAGCACCTCAGCAAAATGGTGTGGCCAAAAGAAAGAGCATAATAGTTTAGGATATGGCAAGATATCTTTTTTTTTAAGCCTAGCTTCCAAATTATTTTTGGGGAGAGGCAATAAATACAACAATATATATCTTCAATGGAGCTTAGATAAGGGAAAATAGCACTAAAAATCCTTACAAATTATGGAAAGGAAGACCAACCACATTTAAGCATTTCAAATTGTTAGAAGAAAATGTTACATCAAAGAAAATAAAGAAAAACTGGGGAAATTTGAATCCAAAACAAATGAAGGAATCTTCCTAGGATATGCCTATCGAAGCAATGGATATGGGTGATATAATAAAATATAATAAGATTGATGGGTTGGGATTTGTGCTCATAAATGTTTGACCCTAATAAGTGTTGTTTGACGTCTCAAACTAACTTGAGAACATTCCAAACTACAAATAATCAAATTGGGACCTACCCCTTAAATGGGCCTTGCAAGCCAAATCCTCTAATTTTTCTACCCAAAAAGTATTGAGGTAGATGAAAAATCATATATTGATATATTTTAGGTCAAACATTGGTCATTATTGACCATGTAGACCATGATCAATCCACAAACTACTAAACCTCCCAACTCCATTAACCACTAACCTCTGAACACCTTGACCCACGAGCCTACTAAGCCATTAATCATGTTTGACGGCATAACGCAATCATCTCCAAACACACTAAAACTACTAACCCCATAATATAATCAATAGAAAACACATTAATACCTTAATACACTATGACCCTTAATCCTTATGCCCCTAGTTACACACTATGACCTCAAGCACACTAAACCCTAATGCACTATAACCCTTACCTCTTATGTTCCTCAATGCTTATGAATCTTCATGCGAGAACCCCCTAACACATTATGACTATTGATATAGTAACTACTAGAGACGTTGACAAGGAATTCGCTAATTGGTTAAAGAAGGGTGTTGTTTATTATTTCACACACCAAAGTCCCAAGCCTCCCTATGACATGTTTTTCCTTTATGGGCATGTCAATACTTGGGATTATGTTGACGCTTTAATCAACACCCTCCAGAATTTTTCCGACATGTGAATTTTGGAGCCTACTAAGGATTGAATGATCCATTGTTCCATAGTCACTTCATTCTTGATTAATGTTAGGCTAAGTTTTTAAGTGTTCTTCTCAGTTTCTAACGGTCGAGGTCACTTGCTCACACATGTCGATTCCGTAATAAGTTTATTAGTGCATTCTTTTACGCAATATTGAACATGCATAACACAATTCATCAAGACATTGCATGTGTAATGTTCAACCTATGTCGATAGTCAGTGCACACTTTCATTGACTGTCTCTCACTTTTGGTTGTGATTTTACTTCTATTTTGGTGAGTTTTTCCAATTGCTGCTTTTGTGCACCTTCACTTTTACAAGTTTCACCTTCACGTTTATGATTGTCGTTTTTTCCCATTTTCACCTTAATAAGTGTCGTTTTCATATTATCTTCACTCTATCATGTGTCACTTTCAATGTCATCCACATTTGCAAGTATTGCATGATGTAAAAGCACAATCATGGTTCATTTTAGGAGTCAACTATGGTACCAATGGGTCTTATCTATCATATAGACATGTATTAGACTCACTCCCAAAGTTTTTTGCACTTTTGCATTGGTATTGTCATCATCATCACAAAATTATTCCTAAGTGTCACACTTAGAAGAGGTTGTTGTATTGTCTTCGCATTGAGGGGATTATGTTTCTCTTGTGTACTGAGTGTTGAATGTTTTGTTGTCAATTTTTATGAGTGTGCATGATCATTCATAAGTTCAATCCTGGTCTCACTTCTATCTCACTGATCCCACACTTACTCATATTCTGGAAAGTTCCTATCCAATCAACTTGACCTCACACAACCTCCTAGAACTGTGCATTGCATACTGTCAACCCTCAAGTTAATCCCTTTCCTCTTGGAACTGTACAATGTGTAGTTCTTGCCTCAAAGGGATGTTCATTGTATAGTCCCAATGCTCAACCTTGCCCTCTTGACCTCCAAAACTAAGTAGTTTACCCATCTAGTCAGTCTCCTTCTATGTATTGCACAGTCCTTAAGTTGTCTCCCTAACTCCCTGAGCTGTGAAATTGTGTAATCTCTAAGCCTCTCTCTCTCTCCTATACTATGCATTGGGAAACTTCAAGGCTCAAGACTACCTTACTAAGCTCCCCAATTGCGCAATCATCTTTCCTATGCCTCCAACGTTGCGCATTTCTCAAACACAAAAATTAGTACCTGACTCCTGACCCCTAGAACTACAAACTGAGCAATCCCTAAGTATTCCTCCCTCTCCAGTGCCTAGTCCCATCTCAATCAATTATTTTCATGAAGGAATCTAGACTAGGATATTTTCATACTCAAGTGTCATCTTGTCATGACTATATTCCACTTGCAGGTACTACATCTTGACATGATAGGATGATGCTCAGTGAGGAAGAGAAGGAGATCATACGAGAAGACACGTGTGAATTTGGAACCATGGTTAAGTCATCAAGCAAGAAGATGAAGGGACACTAGCTTACCACAAATGATCAAATATCTAGACCACATGAAGAATCCATATGAATCAACCCCTTGGAGGATTAATATGAAACACATGCAATATCCATCAAGAATATGAAAATAAAGCAACAAAAGGAGAACTTTGGCAATTCCACATCATCATAAAGTTCCATGTCATGGCTTTTTCAAGAGTTATCTCAAGAGTCACATGTATCATAATATCTTCCCACATAATTTGTTGGATGTAATTTTGTAATTTCCTAAAATGAGAAAGTGTAAAATATGTGGAAGAACAAAGGTCCCACATGGAATATGAAGAGTTATTGTTGAGTTCTAAAGTCATATAGAAGCTCAAAGGTCATGCAAGAATTCAAAAATTCATTGCAAAAGCTCAAGAGTGATGAGGGAGGTCAAGAGTCACATGGGAGGTGGATAGTCACCTCATGTGTTATAAATATGCCCTCATAACTCAAGAAAACGAGACTTTTGGGACTTGACCTCCCCACCTTGAATTCCCCGAGGGAGTGATTGATTCAGATTTCATCATGGAAAAAAAATAGAGTTTGATTCTACTCACCTTGAGATCTTTAGAATCTGAACCCCCAGATGATTCTCCTTCCCCAACATTTACAAACCATGAGAAACCTCTAATTTCAGAGGAATAACCTACTATTCCTTTTGTTCCTTATCCTCCTCCTTTTCTAGTACCAATTTGGGTGCCTCATGGTGATGATGTTAAAGTCGAGAAATTTGGAAATCAAATTGATAATTTTTCCATTCAACCTCCACCCTTTTCCCATGATATATGTCCTATTGAGGAGAGCTTGGATTGGTTCAACGATGGCATGGAGCCTAAAGTGAAAGTTGTCCCTTGTCTTTTCAATATCATATTAGTGCACATAAGTCCAATCTTGAATATGATCCAAATGAAAACTTGATTGCCTCAAGGGCTACCTTTCAACCTCTACTATCCATGTCTCATGATTCCTTGTTTCATGATATGCCTGATTAACCTACTTCAACTCTTAAGGATGTTCAACTTCTTGTTTCAAGTAGTGATCATATACAAGGTTGTTTCATTTTACTGGTGGAGGAGAAAAGCAACGAAGATATGTTTCATCTTTCTTCCCTCTTACAGGATGACAATCTTGCATTTCTAGTTGATCATTGACCTTGCAATATTAATAATCTATCAAATGATTCCATATCATTCATTCAAGTTGAGACTATAGACAAGCATCACCATGACATCCATGTTTCCATCAAAACATATGGTGATGGATATCCAAGTACATCGAATGATATCTTTCCTTCTTCTGATCACTTTGATTTGTATGATATTGATTTAGAATCTACTTCTCATAGTTTGCAGCCTTCATTTATGGCATAAGGTTCTCTTTCAATTTCTTCAAGTCATGCATCTCCAGATATCAATTTTGAAGAAACAAGTTGCGAGGCTTTTGAATCTTCAATTTACCTTATTGAAGAAAGGAAAGATAAATCTGAATTTTACATTGGTATGCCTATCTTCGATCATCATCATGATGAAAATAATCTCATGGGATATAACATGCATTATCAATATGATTTTGTTACAACTGATGTTTCTCCTCTTGAGTCTTTTCATCCTTCCTCACCTCTAGCACACTACTCATTGTACCTCATATATGTGTGATAAGTTTTTTAGACCAGTAGTCTTTCTAAATCCTTTAGATCTTTATCCAGGTAGTCATGGTTGCAATATTGTAAAGGATGGTGTGATTCTACCATCAAAAGATGAAAATATTGAATCTATTATTCATGAACTATTTAATTGTAAATATTTTACAAGTTAAGATGAAGATGTTACAACTTTGAATGATCAAGGGAGTTTTCTGACTGATGTACCTCAATTCTCTATATATAAAGAATCGTATGTGTTTAACTTAAGTCTGATCAAACCAATGGCATTAACAATGTTTTGATTGATACATTTGATGATAATGGTGCATATTTATCTATTGATTTTTCTAAGCCACCCAAATTCGATGACCACCATCAGAAAGTTCAGAGACTAGTCAGGAAGTCGAGGAACCTCATCCTCTGTTGATGGCTATGTTAAGTTCTCGCAATCTTGTTGAGATCTCTGAAACTAAGTTGGATCCAAAATTTCATGCATAATTTTTTCCTTAATAGTCTTCCACTCGTTGTGAGTTCATTCTTAAACGATTTTAGATCTTTTCAAGTTGATCTTCACGATCTTCAAGATAGCATTTTTTATTAGATGGAAGATTATTGTTTGGTTAGTACCTTTTCATGTGGATCCTTTGTGTTAGAACAAGGGATGGAGAGTACATATTCATGGACGCCCACAGTTTAAAAACCTATCATCCTTATTATTAAGATGAAGGTCATGCCAGGTTGAAGGATATCTTTTTCAAATGGTTATGATCTCGATCACCTTCTTATCCCTCTTGTGTATGTCATGAGGTTAATCATACTTTTGGCACAATCTCTCTTGGATGATAAAAATGCTTGAGTTATTCAATGAATCAAAACCCTTGTGTTGATATGAATACCTGGTTTTCTTTGACCCTTGTTTCCAATCTTTTTCCATCTTGGTATCCTAATTGGTTTCCTAGGTTTGTGATGTCAATGATTGTTTTGAATTCCTTAAGCTTTCATATTGTTGGCATTGTGTCTAATTAGATACAAAGGGAACCAATGAAGAATCAAGAATCTTATAGTCGCCAATTTGATCATGATACTAGTTATAACAACTAACTCTCAATTAGTCATTTTCTCATTCACATATCTGATGATAGTTGTTTTAAATTAATTTATTTTGTTGAATTCATTGATATTCATGGTTTATCATTTCACAGTTCATGCACTTGTGAGATGGTTGAGGCACTTCAACTTTTGTTAATGGTTATGTCAAGCCCTCACCATCTTGAAAAGGCTTCTTAACAAGATCATATCAAATTCTCCTTAGAAGATTCTCTTTGTAATTTGAATGAGTTTATTGAAAAATCATTTTCTTACAAGTTTTAGGGTTTTCAAATTGGTTGTTTTGAATATCAAGATCAAATCATTGAATGGTTAGAGAAATATTACTTGGAAAGTTCTGTCACAAATAACAAGTTTCAATATTTCTTGATGTTTCCTAAAACTAAAAACACAAATGAATGTACTTCCATGAGAGGCCTTAAAGGTTTGCATGACCTTCATTTCAACCAACAAGGTAAAGCTCGAGACGGGTTAAAGCTATTTAGTATGACACATCTTTTTGTTTATAAGCAAGACCTTCATTTTATTGTGCAATCTTTTTGAATTGTTTTCTTACTCTTTTGCACAATACTTTATATTGCTTTTAATGACTTGTACCTTTGTGATTGTAGGTCGGGAGTGGTTACGGTGGCTACACTGAAAAATCCATTACACTTAGCCCTAACCTTCTAGCTCGTTAGATTAGGCGTAGGTTTAGGTACATTTTAGCTCTCTAGTCACATTGCAAGACCTTGCATTTCACCCTACATTAGTCCTTGCATTTGGTGTGTATTTTTTGTTAGTCTCCCATGCTGCTTTTAGTTAAGGTTTACTTTCACTCTATTTTTCTTTTGTCTTTCTTTCGACTCTGCATGAAAATTCTCTCACTTGGCTTAAAAGAAAATGTGGGAAAACTTAGAAAGGGAATTTGTAATGACAAACAATGCTTGCCTTATTTGTTATACTCTTCTCTATCTTGGGTTTACATATCTTTAAATTCAATGATGTATTAATGGAAAATATGATCCATTCGAATGAGAAGAATTTGGTCAAACCATAAAACCTGTATCTATTCTAATACTTCATTCCTTAACTTGGTTATGTAATTAAATGGTGTTATTCTTGTTGACCTAATCAAGTAGAGGAAGGGAAAGGGGAAAATAAGCAAGCGAGAAAACCAATATTAGAGGTATATATAACCTTCTATGACGGAACAACCTCTTTTTCTCTCCATAAGTCAGGATCCCTCTTCTGCCTGAGTGAAATAAATAAAGGCCTAAGCACAATCCTATAAATAAATAAATAAAGGGAGAAAGAAGAGAAAGGATTCCTACACAAATAGGTTAGTAACTTTTTGGGGGTACTGTTCAGGCTCACTAGTAGCAAAACAATTCTTGTGTTCCTGTAGTGACTCTATCGGGGCAGTGTCCATGCTGTTGTAGAATGTAACTAGGTTCGGTCTTCATTAATGAGTTATAATTATGAATTTATGTAATGAATAAGACAAATATAATAAAATGTATTTTTGTAATACTTGTCTCATGTGTTTCATGAACAAGGAGTTTTTTATAATAGGTAAAAGACTTCTTATTGAAGTCTTTAGGGATTTGTCATCTTGTCATTAAAGAAGTAATGTATATGAAGTGATGTTACACTCAAAGGGCGGATTATTGATGCAAAAGTATGACTCAAAACTTTGTCATATTGCTCCTTGAAGATGGTTCAATACACGTTGAAGATCCTACCTTATTCATGTCGGCCTACACACTTGTTCAAGTCGTCTTCTTGGCAAAAGGTCATGTTGGCCTAGAAGCAGTAAGACTGTATCTATATATAGATGGATTGTGGCATCATTTGGCACCATGAAGTTCGGAGAAGTTATGTGATTACAGTGCTATTAAAGGACCACCAAAAAGAATGAAATAATAGAGGAAGACAACAAAGGAAAGAAGGATAAATATACCATTGTTTTGGTTCTCATCCACCGAGTTCGGTTATGTGAAAAAGTGCGAAGAAAATAATTTATTTCTGAGCTAAGTCTGAAGACACGAATGTGAAGGAGGAATCTACTCAAAAAGGGAACTATGATCCGATACTAAAGAGTAGAGGCTCTTATAGAGCTCAGCCTTGGATTCAAGGTGTAACTTAAAGGGTGCACAAAGAGTACCTTGTTTAGGGCTACCAAAATAGAGACTGAGTTTCTCTAAGAATAGTCGAAGGAAAAAGTACAGTACAGTGTAGAAAAGAAGGATCAAATTAGGAGAGGCCCAGAAGGGTAATAAAGGAAAGTGACAAGGTTTTGAAGGCATACTAAAGCCAAGGGTCAATGTCTTAGTAATGGTACTTGTCAATTGAAAATACATAAGAAGAATTGCTTTTGGGTTTTCCTCTCCAAGAGGGAGAGGTTTTAGCCTTGGCTTTAAGCCTAATAATTGTGTCACTACTCTTATTATTTTTTATTGCTATTTGATGTATTGCACATAAATAATAATAAAGGACAACGATAATACTGGATGACTTACACAAGTAGTAATCATGTAAGAGAATTTGAATTAGTCTTTGCCCTACCCAACTCTTAACATGGTATCAGAGCTATGGTTACAGTCAAGCGCATCTCAGTGACACTTAAGGGTTGGCTATCTCTTGGGTGAAGGATTGAAGTCATCATAGTGACTGTTTTAACACTATATCTTTATGTTACTTCTAGTTCAGTGATCTCAGAGAGATACGTTCGGACAAAAATTCAAAGAGAATATTTTCGGTGATGCAAAAAAAGCTCGGATTTCACAAGAAGATTGTGGTGATCTCAGAAATGATGTTTTGGTGGCATTACAAGGAAGAAAGCTGATGATTTCGGTGTTTCCACAGTCTCACAGTTTGGGTACTACTTTAGTTTAGTCCCACTACACTAATGAAGTTTCGTTGACACCACAGTGAGAAGGTTTCACAGTAAGAAGATCAAAGTGATATTGTAGTAATGAAGTTTCGATGTAGCAAGTATTTAGTGCTAAAACATTGATATGAACCTCGTTCAAGAAGATGGGTAAACTTTTGGTGGTACTACAGTGAGAACGCTTCATTGTATAGGTGTCATTTGACAATGTTATAACCTTTGTAATAAGAATTCTAGAACAACAATAGTATTTCACAATAAGATGTCACATGTTGTTGCTTGATGTCAAGAGTAATCTCATCATTCACCTTGTCATTACTACTTTCTTACAATTGATCTCAAACAATGATTGGTTCAACCTATATGATAATACCATAATATGATCGGTGTCATATTTCATATCAATGATCATAAGAATCAGATGTATGAGGAGTTAAAATATCTCAAGGCTCAAGTGATCTCAATAACATATAGTCTGAAGCAGTTTTGGCAATGTCATAATTATGCTATGGTGCTTGGATCTGGATAGTGCAAGAAGGTCTCAAAGGAATTCTTGTAAAAGGATTTTAGTTGTGTCATGCTAAGAAGCTCAAGAAAGGATCGCATTCAAGGAAGAATCAAGGTGAATATCTCCTCTTCACATGCCAAGTAAGTATCGTTAATGTTTATTATCAATCCTTGGTTTAAATGACTTCATTTTGCAATGAAATTGATATGTTGGTTGGGTAACCTAAGGTCATTGCATGAAATAAGGAGGATAGTCATGGTCCTCAAAGATAAGAGAATTCATTGAGCATATCAATAAAAATGGTCTCCTCTAATTTTATAGGAAGGGACTCCTAAGGTTCTCTCACAAAATAATATTGGAGACATCAAAGAGATATATGACGCAATGAAGCAGGTCATGATGAAGGTATTGAAGAATGAAGGGATATCTTCATAAAATCTCAACTGTGAGATTTGGAGAGATGATAAGAAGATAATCATCATTAACTAATAAGCAAGGTAACAAATGTGCATGGGACAAGAGAGTTGCCTCATTTAACAACTTGTGGTTTCTATGCTACAAGGAAAAAGACAAGTTGAGGAAAAAAGTGTTGTAGGTTAAAACACTCAAACGTTTTCAGAAAGGAAAAGGAAGGAAAGAAGAGTATAGCTAAGATTCAATGCTATATGGAAAGAAAGCTCATATCACCAGAAAGATGGAGGAAGCTAAAGAAACAAGCCAAGGAAAGAGGTAGTATTAAATATCATCATGTGAGTAAGATAGTATCCCTCACAAAAGGATCCTATAATAAGCTCATATGTCTTGTGTTATAATATATGACAATGATAATAAGATAAATCATGACATCATGAAAGCATTAGAAGAAAGATCTCGTGACATCACCATGGAAATCATGAAGGAAAAAAGGAAAAAATCCATGGCAGTCAAGCACGAAGGATATAGCTCTTGGGAATCTCATTGAACATTAAAGGAAAGTAAGATGCCATCTAGGATAAGGCTCATCATACATCAAGAAACATCTACCATATGAGGATATGCAAGATCCTGAAGGTTCTCTGATGGAATCCTCATCGGAGGGTTCACTAATCTAGAGAGGAAGCAAGTGTTTCCTCGGGAACTCCAACTTATGGAATTCATGGGATAATGTTGTGATGACATGAAGATGATCAAGGGATTGAAGATATCTTCAATCAAGGAAGCCGCGGGAAGAAACCTATATGACCTAAAGGTAAAATGAGGTATGTATGATTGTATTTAATATTATAATTTCATGTCATATGGTTGCAGGTAACTTCTATATTGAGAAGAATGATCAAGAGAAAAATGATATTCTCGTCTGAAAGAATGCAGGAAGGCATAAATCACACTAGATGAAATCAACATAATATGTCCTTATATGAAGTATGAGGTAGTTCACTAAGAAACTTTGATTAAAAGCTCTGGGAAATGGAATGTGTAAGGAAGGAAGAGATCATGAGGTATACAACCATGATGAAGGAAATCAACATCTAAAAGACCAAGAAGATTTGACTAAGAAATCTCCCAGAAAGATATAAAAACTTTGATGAAAGTCTGACAAAGATGAAGACCCTTGACAATGGATATCTTTGGGAGATATGTCAATAAGTGTGTATGATGATGATACCTAAAAGAATATGTCATGATGAAGAGCCATATCATAATGTTTGATTTAATTTAATGTGATGTTTTGATTTCTTGAATAATATCTGGATGAGTTCATGTAGGGCTACTAGAACAAGACCTGTAAGTATAAGTACAAGCAACATTCATGCGATGGATAGAAACTCCTGAAAGAAGCATGGAGAGAAAATATGTAGCCATATGAAGAAAGTTCCATATGTATGCCAAGAAGGCCACTTTCCATGAAGAAAGGAATGACATGACGGAATAAGAATGAAAGTGATCGATGGTTGTTGACCTACAAGGAAGAAGCTCAACTAAATTTCATGACATCAAGCAAAGAAGTTGATCAAGTAGATGAAGAACCCATGAAGAAGAAGTTGTTGATGTATAAAATAGTCCCTACCTAAGAGAGATCTCTGATAGGTCCTTGATCAAGAGGGAGTTTGAATTAGATCACCCATGATTACAAAGGAGTGACAATTGTGTTTTTCATTTCATGTGTCATGCACCAAACCAAGACTAACAACCCTAAGTATAGATGGAGGCCATGAATGGAAATGTAGACACATGATAGACAAAACATTCTTGTCTTCACTTGGGAAGAAAGAATGGGAGGACTAGGTAATCATCTGGCATCTGCCACTCTTTGAGGATGTGTAGAACATCCAAATAAAGAGTAGGCAAGAGGACCGATATTCTTTGAGGGCTCGGAGCCCAAGATAAGAATAGTCCTAGAAGGTCACACTTGGTGAAAACCCAGTTAGGTATGTACCTTGAGAGACAATGATGAAGGTGTCTATAAATCATTAGTCTCTCCAGCATTGTAGCTCATGGTCTTGTAGAGAGATGGATCTGTTAGTCAAGGCCTTTCACTATGACAATGTTGATTGATATGATGCTATACAAATGGAATTACCAATCTGATTCTTCTTATGAGGTTCTTCGTATTGAGAGTGACCATGTACCATTATGAATGCCTCCCTAGTTAAGAGGGAGTGTTGTAGAATGTAACTAGGTTCAGTATTCATAATGACTTGTAATTATGAATTTACGTAATGAAGAAGACAAAGATAATAAAATGTATTCTTGTAATACTTGTCTCATGGGTTTCATGAGCAAGGAGTTTTTTATTATAGGTCAAAGACTTCTTCTTGAAGTCTTTAGGGATTTTTCATCTTTTCATTAAAGAAGTCATGTATATGAAGTGATGTTACACTCAAAGGACAAATTATTGATGTAAAAGTATGCCTCAAAACTTTTTCATATTGCTCCTTGAAGATGGCTCAATACACGTTGAAGATCCTACCTTATTCATGTCAACCTACACACTTGTTCAAGTCAACTTCTTGGAAAAAGGTCATGTCGGCCTAGAAGCAGTAAGATTGTCTCTATATATAGATGGACTGTGACATCATTTGGCACCATGAAGTTCAGAGAAGTTCTGTGATTATAGTGCTATTGAAGGACCGCAAAAACTAATGAAATAATAGAGGAAGACAATGAAGGAAAGAAGGATAAATATACCATTGTTTTGGTTCTCATCCACCGAGTTCAGTTATGTGAAAAGTGTGAAGAAAGGAATTTATTTCTGAGCTAAGTCCGAAGATAGGACTGCGAAGGAGGAATCTACTCAAAAAGGGAATTGTGATCTGATACTAAAGAGTTGAGGCACTTATAGAGCTCAGCCTTGGATTCAAGGTGTAACTTAAAGGGTGCAGAAAACTATTGACACTATATTGAAGAGAGCTGAGAAAGAGTACCTTGTTTAGGGCTACCGAAATAGAGACGAGTTTCTCTAAGCATAGTCAAAGGAACAAGTACAGTACAATGCATAAAATAAGGATCGAATTAGGAGAGGCCGAGAAGGGTAACAAAGGAAACTGACAAGGTTTTGAAGGTGTACTGAAGTCAAAGGTCAGTGTATTGGTAATGGTACTTGTCAATTGAAAATACATAAGAATAATTCCTTTTAGGTCTTCCTCTCCAAGAGGGAGAGGTTTTAGCCCTGTCTTGAAGCCTAACCATTATGTCACTGCTCTTGTTGTTTTTTATTGCTATTTGATGTATTGCACATAAATAATAATAAAGGACAACGATAATACCGAAAGCGTTACACAAGTAGTAATCATGTAAGAGAATTCAAATTAATATTTTCCCTACACAATTCTCAACAAAGGCCTGCTAGCAACGGAGCAACCCCAGATATGAAAAATAAGACTTTGATTATACTAAACTCGCAACTTTATATTACCTTTCTCTTGAATCAAAAGAATTGTGGTTTGGAAATCTTTGTGAATGTGTTTAGCTGAGAAAAGGAATAGAGGGGACTATAACCATAACCATGACAAATGGGGGAGCCAATGTAATCCATGTGATGAATTAGTACTTCTTGAAGGATTGAGAACTTGTACTTAAGGGTGAAACTTGAGCAGAGAAGCTAGAGTTCTACTACTGTGTCGCAAAGTGTTAACACTACGATCAACACCCTCCAAAATTTTTCCTACACGTGAATTTTGGAGCCCACTAAGGATCTAACAATCTTTCATTCCATAGTCACTTCATGATTGATTAATTTTACAATAAGTGTTTAAGTCTTCTTCTTGGTTTCTAAGTGTCGAGGTCACTTACTCACGCATGTCCAGTCTGTAATAAGTTCATAAGCGAATTATTTTACGCAATCTTGAACATGCATTGCACAGTTCATCAAGATAGTGCCTGTGTAATTTTCAACCTATGTCGACAATTAGTGCACACTTTCATTGACAGTATCTCACTTCTGGTTATGAATGTACTTCTATTTCGATGAGTTTTTCCAACTGTTGCTTTTGCGCACCTTCACTTTCGCAAGTATCAATTTTATGTTTATGGTTGTCACTTTTGCTTGTTTTCACCTTAGTAAGTGTCATTTTCATGCTATATTCACTCTAGCATGTGTTGCTTTCAATGTCGTTCGCATTTGCAAGTGTCATTTACACTTTTCTCTTACTGTCACAAGACTCATCTCCTGGGCATGGGAAGTGTTGCACGATGTAAAATCATAGTCATGGTTCATTTCAGGAGGAAAAATTGGTACCAATGGGTCCTATCTATCATATAGACACGTATTAGACTCATTCCCAATTTTTTTTGCATTGTCGCACTGGTGTCGTCACTGTCGTCGCAAAGTACATCCTAAATGTCGCACTTAGAGGGGGTTGTTGTATCATTGTCACATTGAGGGGATTATGTTTTTCTTGTGTAGTGAGTATTCAATGTTGTGTCGTCAATTGTTCTGATTGTGTGTGATCATTCATAAGTTCAGTCCTAGTCTCACTTCTACCTCACCGATCCCACACTTAGTCAAATTCTAGGAAGTTCCTACCCAATCATCTTGACCTTACTCAGCCTCCTGGAACTGTGCACTACATATTGTCAACCCTCAATTTGATCCCTTGCTTCTTGGAACTACAAAATGTGCAGTTCTTGCCTCTAAGAACCGCACATTGTGCAGTATTAGTGCTCAACCTTGCCCTATTAACCTCGAAAACTGCAGAGTTTACCCATCCAGTCAGTCTCCTTTTGTTCATTGCACAGTGACAAGCCTTAAGTTGCCTCCATGCCTCCTTGTGTTGCAAAATTTCACAATTCCTAGGCCTCTCTCTCACTTGTACTACGCATTGGGAAACTTCAAGGCTCTAGAATGCCTCACTGAGCTCCTCAACTGCGCAGTCATCTTTCCCAGGCCTCCAAAGCTACGCATATTTGAACAATCACAAACATTAGTACCTCACTCCTGGCCCCTGGAACTACGCACTGCACAATCCCCAAGTCTTCCTCCCTATCTAATGTCCAGTCCCAGCTCAATCAATCATTTTCTTGAAGCAAGCTACACTAGGAGATTTCTGGACTGATGTTGTCTTATCATGAGTGGGTTCCACTTGCAGGCACTACATCTTGACTTGATAGGATGATGCTCAGAGAGGAAGAGAAGGATATCATATGAGGAGGCACTTGTGAAGCTGGAACCATGGCAAAGACATCAAGCAAGAAGATGAAGGGAAACAAGCTTACCATAGATGATAAAAAATATGGACCACATGAAGACTCCATATCAATCAACCCATCGGAGGATGAAGATGAAACACATGCAAGATCCATCAGGAAGATGCAAAGAAAGTAGTAGAATGGGAATCTTAGCAAGCCACATCAGCATGAAGTTCCATGTCATGGCTTTGTCAAGAGTCCTCTCAAGAGTCACGTGTCATAATGTCTTTCCACATCATTTTTGGAATGTAATTGTGTAATTTCCTAAAATGAGAAAGTGTAGAACATGTGGAAGACCAAGGGTACCACATGGAATATGAAGAGTCACTATTGAGTTCTAAAGTCATATAAAAGGTCAAGAGTCACTTCGAAACTGGAAAGTCACCTCATTTTTTATAAATACGCCCCCATAACTCAAGAAAACGAGACTTTTGGGACTTGAACTCCCCACCTTGACTTTTGTAACATTGGCACAGGGGAGAAGATCTTTCTTTGGAGCAGTAAGCAGTGACTTAATGTTCCACTATTGCGGCTAGTGTGGAAGCATTGTACTTGTATATCTTGGCACTTCCACTTATTATATGAAGATCGATGAGCCAAGACATTTTCATGCATGTATCATGAATGTCGTAAGACTATTCTTTAGATGTTTGTGTTATATGTTTTGTTCACATGTATTAAGGAAATTGAACTATTTCGGTGGCTTTGGTAATTATCTTGTTGGTGTGTTGTATTTGGTTTTATGATCATTCTTGTCTTGTTAACTACTTTGCAGGTTAACTAATGATCCTCTTATGCTCTTGTGTGCCTCTATTAGAATAGTACTATTACTTTTCTTCTAGAGGCTCACTCTCTTTCTCCTTGTTGTGGAAGTATCGTATATAAATCGCAATTGTTTGCCTCACAATGTCAGCTTACTTGCTTATTTCAAAGAATGTTGTATAACCTCTTATGTTAATATTGGCAGCCAAGGAAAATCCCCAAGGACAATGACAACTAACTATATTTTCGGTTAGGACTCCTACTCCAAACGGTGCTATATCTAATTGAGACTTCACATCAAGGAGAACCCCTTGGTTGACATATTTCCAACACTGTCAACAACTTACAATTCCAATTGGGGGGAGTGCAAGCTTCAATTAAATTCACATAATAGATACTCCACATGAGGCTTCTTAAAGAGACTAATCTAATTTGAGGATCTATGTTGACCTCACTCTTT
This sequence comes from Pinus taeda, assembly GCA_000404065.3. Classification (NCBI taxonomy): domain Eukaryota; kingdom Viridiplantae; phylum Streptophyta; class Pinopsida; order Pinales; family Pinaceae; genus Pinus; species Pinus taeda. The sequence goes on along the minus strand of APFE030932786.1, from coordinate 71,158 downwards.
TTGTGTCACAATAAGAAGAACTATATATAACTTCAAAAGAAGAAAAATGCAAGAAAAGAGAACACCTCATATTGATATAAAGAATTGAAACTTAAGCTTACGCCCTAAGCTATTTTGTGAGACCATTATATATATATATATTATATATATATATATATATATATATAATATATATATATATAATATATATATATATATATAATATATATATATATATAAATTATTATTATTTTATTATATATTTTAGAATTTTTTATATAAATAAACTTTGCCAATAACACATAAAATGATTTTAAAAAATATCAATGATTAAAAATATGGAACTCCCTTGTAAATGTTACAAGTTCAAATCCAAAAAAGATAGAATATTATGTACATCTCTATAAATTTTAGCAATCAAACTATTATATAGAAATAGATTCATTTTTCTCACAACAAAAAAACCTCAAATACCAATTTGATATTTAACTTTAACCATAACTTTAAAAATAATAAAATATTATTATATTTAAAAATAATTCATAAAAATATAATAAATATTATTATTCATTTAAAAATATCCATAAATTTATCATTTAAAAATATCCACAACTCCATTCTGGATTAATATTAGACTTTTACCCGGTTAAATATGTTAAGATAATGACATCAGTTTTATATAATATTTTCATTTCATAATTTTATATTTTAAAAAATACTCAACAATGTTACATTGGATAACATGTCATTGTGTTTTGCAAATTTTTATATTTTAAGAAATACTCAACAACCAAGTTGGATAACATGTTATGTTGTTTTGTATATTGCTTGAGTACCCCAGAGTTGAATTTGAAGTGAACATCATTGATAAGCATCCCAAGGGAAATAAATCATTGATATGTACCAACGTTATGGTGTCATTTTCTCTTAGTCTTACAATTTCATATATTACTTACATGGCACCCCTTCTTTGAATTATCTAGATGAAATAGTTGGTGCCATACCAACCAATGTTGAATTGATTAACAAGGGAATTGCCTATAACCAATTAGGTACCTAAGAATTATGATTAAAGAAAAGGCCAAATGGCCACGTAATCGCCATTATTTCATCTAGTTAATATACAATACTTTACATGTACGCTTATTACATATAAAGTAACCCTTGGAACCCTGGTAAGTGCATGTGATTATCCGAACCTGGGGAAGTGCATCAGAATTGATATAGCCGGGATAATTACCTTTTAGTTTTTTTGCAAAGTGGTGACGGCCATGCAAAACCCTTGGCCACATAAGTATTTAACTGTGCCTTTACTTCCACGTAATCCTGAGCAACAGCAACCAGAAATAAATAACCAATATATTCATGTGCCATAAATGTACGGAGTTGTATATATTTATTTGTTATAAATGTACGGAATTGTATATATTTATGTATCATAAATGTATGAAGTTGTATATGAAAATATAATTTTAGAAACATCAAATGATAATAAATAATTAACTTATTTAAATATTATAATAATTAATTAAACTTATTCAAATATTTAATTGTATATGAAATATAATTTTAAGAACATTCAAATGATATAAATTAATTTATTTATTAATTATATAATAAATAATTAACTTATTCAAATATTATAATGTATGGGGTTGTATACTCCTGTAGACTGACTTATCAAAATCTAACAATATACATATACAACTCCATACATCCAAAAATAGCATTCAGAAATATACCCTAATCCAAAAATAGCATTCAGAAATATACCCTATCTGCCGTTGTGTCGTTAGTAAATGGTTTCAAAGCATATTCTCACTAACTTGGCAAGAAAGAAAAAAAAGCCCCTTCTTTCCAAAATTTGTACTTTAGTCAATGGACAATACACTAAAATTTGGTGCAAATTTGTGGTTGGGCTATTGCTATTAAAAATTTGGAGTATGTACCCCGTAATGGCATCAATGTTGGTGCCATGTAATATCAATTTTCAATGTAAACACAACTTTCTAAATAATTTAAAATGAAATGTATAGACATTTCTAAATATGTAGTAAGCATATTTTGTCTTAGATTTGTAAGATGGACTTGATGATGAAAATTTGAATTTTATAAGTGGAGATTGTATTAGATCTATAAGATGGATAAAAAATTGGATTTTTTTTTATTTTTTTTTTTTAATTTGGATAAAAATTGTAGATTGATTATTGTACAACGATTGGTGTCAAGATTAAGGTATTTAATTTATTAAATTGGCCAAGTTTACTTCTAATAGTGAATTGAACAAACAATTCCACTTTATTAGAATATTAACATAATATTTTGGTAAATATGCACAAAATATTGAGCAATAAATGATAGGTATCAAATGATGATCTTATAATGAACTTTATATCAATGTGTTATATGTATTGACTAGTCATGAGGTGACATTATGACTCTTGAATTTTCATTAATGTTATTATTATTATTGTTGCTGCTACTACTACAACAACAATTGGTCTAGCTAGTACAATTATAAATATTTCATTATCTTTTAATCAAGTGCAAATAGTATTACCAAAATATTTGATTGATTCAATGATAATTGTAATGATATTAAAAAAATACATAAATGCATATTTGTCTCGAAATCTATCACTAAATAATGTAATTATTCCCTTAATAACTTGTGTGACACTTGAAAAGTGGAGCTTTCATCAACAATGAAAGGAATCGATCTTCAGTAAAAACACTAAGGATGATGTTAAGAACTTATTTAACATAAAATTCCTTCAATGTTTTGATGATGATGAAGATATAAAACTTATAAATAAACTACTAATACATGGTTATAGGCTAACTCATGGTTATAGGATTCATGTCATTAAGAATGTTACAAGATAAGTTTTTGAAAGAATTAATAATCGCTACATTGTTTTATGGACACAATTAGCTCAATGACATTGTCAAGAATTTCTCTTACCCACAAATGGCACAATGGGAGCTTTTACATGCTATATAGGACTTTGCAAGACATATTACAATCATTTGTTCCTAAATAATCTACATTCTTATACACCAGATCATATGTTGTGCTTGGATTTATGTATGCAAAGGAGAGCTAAAAGGAAGAAAATTGGCTGTAAAACATGTGAAGTGAAAAAAAATAAAAAAAAAAACTTAACAAAGCATTGAGATCATTATTTTGAGGCTTTTGCAATTTGTACTATGTGTAGAGTTTTCTTCCAGAATCATCGCATCCATCACTGTTAGAATCGATGTTTCGAGCCATCCACCATGGCTCATCATCAGGATAGATCAATAAGTATGTAAGACAGATCTTGTAAGAATGAATAAATAGAGGTATGAGATAGTTGGAATGGAAATGTGGTGTAACCCAACCCAAATGGCCCGCTGTCCCACACGTCCATAGGTTATGACGTGTTCACAAACGTTGGTTTGTGATATCTGCGTGGAGATTGTCCGTGGATATTTTGTTGTTGGTTGTTGTTGTGAGTTAATGTTGTATTAAATGACCACCCTTACGCCTCGGTCCTGGTTCCCGACTCGCTCTTTGTGCAAATCAATTGGTTCTTTGGTTATTCTAGATTGTTCTGCCTTTGGAAATGTATGGCGAGGGTTTCTGGGTTTGTACCGAGTAACTTTTGTTTTGTTGATTATGGTGATTCCTAGTATGTCTCTGGTAGTGGTTGTACATGAATGCTACTCCGTTCGACTTGGCCGTGAACTTATGGAAAGTTTCGCTTGGTATTTTGGTGTTGCTCGGCTCTGTGGTGTTGATTCTAATTTATTCCACCTGGTAAGTTCCTGGTTGTTGCATTTCCAACTGTATGTGGTCTGTGAATATTCGTTCTGTTAGGGGTTTGCTCTTGAATTCTTGTTCAATTGTATGTGGGTCTGTGAATGTTGTTCTGTTAGGTGTTTGCTCTCGAATTCTTGTTCAACTGTATGTGGGTATGTGAATGTTGTTCTGTCAGGGGTTTGCTCTCGAATTCTTGTTCTTTTCTACAGCTCAAGTCTGATTATCTAAACTTATATTTTCCGCTACCTTTGGTTTTTATTTCACGAATTTGGTGACTGCTCTAGACACAGGGGTACTCTGGCGGTCGCTTGTTGGCTCGAACAAGTAACGTTTTCCATCCCTGCTTCAACTTATCCCACTTCTGTTATTGTTGCTTACCCAAATTGTTCCTTTGGTCTCCAGCTCTGTAACTCAGTACGTGACGATGCTGTGGCCTGAACTCAACTCTGCCTGCTCAGGTAATTACAGTACTTCTCTCAGCTTACATCATTTTCGTTTACCCGGGTTGTTCCTCTCTTATCACACATATATCTTAGTCCTTGTGGTTATTGGTTACAGGTCGTGATACGGCTTGAGTACGCGGATTCTTCGGCTCCTTTTTCCACAGAGAGACAATTGTCGGTAGGCCTGACTCCTCAAGTCCTTGGTGTATTATCCCGAATGATCAATGGTCACGGTGTGTTGTAACTTGTCTGTAGTTGTGGTTGTCTGTAGTTTGTCTTTGTTGTTAGTTACGCTTTTGGTTGTTCACAATGGCCGTTGAATAGAAAGGGTATGGTCGACTATGTGTAAACCCTCGTCAAGGGTTTCGTCCTTAATGCTACTTCGGTCACACACTTGGTTTGTTTAACTTATGGGAACAAGAACCCGTGGTGTATATATATATATATATTATGTTTGACAATAAATGATAGAATTTGTTTAACAATCGATTTTCGATTTCTCAATGGAATACAAAGATGTGTAATGGAAATACCTCTGTCTTTGGTCGCCTTCTGTGTGTGGTTGTTTTTTTCTGTACTTCGACTGTTCTTCCCTTTCAATTCTTCACTATACTGTGTGCGAAAATCCGCCCAGGTTGGAGACAAGTTATGTGTCTCTTTCGAGAAAAAAACAATTGATTTACGTATGCATTCTCAATTTGTCTTTTATCAAACTGTAAGAAAAAAAACTACTATAGGAATGAACAATGAAAAGTATTTGCAGATGGACAATGGTCTGAGAGATCTATATTTGAATTGTTTTTATTTCTTTTTTCTGAACTTGCTGAACCCCTTCCCTCTGTTACATTTCGGCTTTTATGCCCTTCTATTTCAGTTGATTTGCAGTTAATCAAAACTGCCATAGGATTTAGTTAAAAATCTTGTTATCGTTCATAACCATACTTGTCTGATATTACAAGATTTATATGAGCAGTTTGTCGTTTCTCCCCTAATTTAACAAATTATTTCCTAACTACTGTTCGGACTATAGTAATTCTAATTGTCTAACTAACTGTAACTTAACACACCAACTCTGTCAAAAAAACAAATTAAAAAAACTATCTCATGAATACGTAGAAATAAAATAATCTAGATGATCAATAACCTTCAAACCTGGCTGAGACTTCGCCTAGTCATGGCGAGCTAGATGCTCTTGCATCAAAATGCTGGTAGCCAAAGATGAGCGTGGGTTTTGATAATTTCTGAACAGTGAAGGGAATGGTTGGCGCTCATGAAAATGTGATTATTTCATGAATGGTTGGCTCAATTGCAAATGGAACCCTCAAAAGCATACATATTTCACCTAAATATATTGAAAATGTGAGAAATAATGTCATTGTAATTATTAGAAATTGTAGCAAGAAACACTAAATTTGACTTGTGCCTTAGTCAAATTTAGTAATTCGATTTTCCACGTCAGCAGGATGACTTGGATTGTAGTTAGCTAGAGTGGCATGGCTTTGTCTACTAGCTAACTCAGTAAATTCGAGTTATAGGCTAGAAGTAGAGTTGTGCATGTAGTGATTGTTAAAATTTAGTAATCTAGTTTAGTTATTTTTAGTTTGACTCAGTTAATTGACCTCAAGGCTTTAATTGAGTCAGTTGAAGGTTACTTGAGTACTAAAACTATTGTTAACTCATCGATCTCTCAGTTAAACTAGTCAATCGGCTAAAAATAACCAACATGCATGGAATTTGAATTTCCTAGCTGAGGTGGAGGAAAAGGCACATTGTAATTATCAATTGTATAATAGTTGAGTGTACAAGCTTGAGAGTTAAGCAGGTGAATCATTCCTTGGGAATTGTGCAAGAATATAGGAGTAAATTCCTATCTTTTAGGAGCTAATTTCCTTATGAATTGTGTAAGTAAATAGGAGCAAGTTCGGGCCTATCCTGTTAGTAAAAGCGAGACATTCAATAGGAGAACAAGTTTATAGTGGAGGATTTTCTTCAGGATTGAAGCAAGGCATTGCAATAGTTTCTCATTCTCATCTGATTAATGAAAAGCAGCAGAGGTTACCCTCTAAAATCATTGTATTCTTATGGTTTTGATGGTTGCATGTCATTGAATGTGTTTCTAAAATGTGTTTTGTTTTTTGCATAATAGTAGAGGAATTTTGTAATCTCTTGATTTCAATTCGATTTTATTAGTAGTAGCAAATTTCTATTAACTTCTATAGTAATTATTTGAAAACTTGGCCTTCTAACATTCTTTATCCTTTTCATGAGTGTTAACATCCTTAGGATCCATTATGCCAAATCATAAACAAGCATTCAAAGAAACCTAAAGATTAACTTCATAATGATACTATAGATTCTTTGAGTGGGAAGTATCTAAACATTTTTAAGTATTAGTATAGACATAGATTAACAAATTTTAGAATTTCTATTAACTAATTGTGAGCCTTTTGGAGAACTAGCAGACTACTTTAATACTAAATTCCAAAATAGAGGCAATGAACAGTGACTACTTTGAATTTCAATTACTCGTATTTATAGTGAACCTCTCATGATGAGATTATATAATTCTTTGATATATACATGTCCTCTAATTCAACATTGCTTACCAAATATCTTATGAAGATTCGAGTTCACCACCACACAAAATTTAACAAGAAATATCAACAATCCAACTATAGATATATTTTCCCACTTCCTCTAATGGATGAAACTACTATACTCCATCCCTTAGGGTATAATAAAAACATTAGAAACAAAAAATAAAATAAAATAACTATTTGTATATTGCAGCAAAAAGGCTATCCCAAAAGCATGGATTCCAGTGTTTGCTTTTTCTACTTGAAATTAACTAAAGAGGAATGCATTTTAACCTTATGTTCTTCTCATTTACACTATGTTCTACTATTAAAAATAAATCCATCAAGCTTACTAAACAATTCCACAACTATGGCAAACAAATATAAGTGCATAATTCATCTTAGATGCCCATGCTATAACAACATACTATAGCTCCTACATCACAAAGATCATCTCAGATTCCTATGGTGAAACAACATATTATAGCTTCTACATCACATGGATCATAGCATGAAAAATGCTTCCAATAAAATCTAAGAGGAATGCTTTTATAGATATTATGGCAAAGTGGAAACTTTTAACCAGTTTTAAAATGTGATGCTTAACATGCAACAAATTTCTAGTGGGTAAGTTGTCCACATTATGCTCTCATTGCCTTTGCATTCTAGCATATGACATTAAAAATGATCTCATGCACAAAACAATATCTAAATCGATATGAAATTTATCTACCAATATCACTGAAACAATTAAATGAACATTCATTTTGAGTAAAAAAGAATATTGTGACATTGAAAAAAACGAATTGTCTCTTTAGTTAGAATATCAAAAACATTGTATTTCTAAATATAAACTCAAGGCTTTTGCTTCAATTACAAACATCACATTTCATGTATCGATAAGAATACAAAAGAAATTTTACTTATAATATTAATGAAACTCATTTTAGAGAAACTTTAATTGTCATGTTAGTTGTTGACTTGACTTCTGAAGGAACTGCACCTACTAACAATTGGATCTTCTATTTTTTTTCAATATTTTCATGTTCCCTGCCTTTAAATATTGAATTTGCAGATCATTGATCAACACAACCTCTAATTATAACATCTAATTTTAATGGTATTCTTTTTCTATATTAACTTTCACATTAAATATATGTAATTTGTAAAAATATATTTAATTATGCTAATATTTATCAAACTACTTTAAAATATACTCTACTCAAACTAGTTTATGTCAATAGAAGCATCTAAATAACATATAGTCAGTCACATACTCATCAAAATTCCCAAATAAAGAAACTTCAACCTCATTGATGGTTTTTTTTAATTTACGTTTACTTAAATTTGATATCATAATATATATTTATAAATAACAATAAGGTTAAATATACATATGAATTACAATTTATTAAGTAAATATTGGATATTTTTTAAGATGTTAATTAATATCAATTCAATTTATTAAGTAAATATTGGATTTTTTTAAGATGTTAATTAATATCTAAATTTGTAAATAAGGTATTCAATTTTTTTTTTATTAATTTGTATGTCAATGTAAATGGTACTTTTTAATGAATTTCAAATATTCATATAATTTCAAGTATTCTTATAATATTATTTGATTAATAAAACATTTATTATTTGCGTTAAAAATTTTATTATTTTATAGTATAATGATTGATGCTATATGATTTATTTTACTAGCTTCAATTCCACTTTTTTACTTCTGTGAGCATCACCCAATGCAATGAGTACTAAGTAGATTATTCAAAAATCATGAGAAATTAGTCAGTTGCGACTACCTCTCATGGAAATGGTCATAGATGAATGACTTACTTACCACAGTGGAATCCCAGAAAATGATATCTAATATCACGCACTGCAAAAACCCCCAATACTTAATTCAAAAGAGTGAAAGGAACTCTACTTGAATGGTTCATGAGGCACAATACTTGCTAAAGTTTTGCAAATGGGGTAGCAAGCTAGGTGGGCTTGATTGTGGGGAAAAATCTACAGTTAGGCGCGCTTGAGCCAGAGGCGATCTAGGATGGGTGACCTCTCAGGAAGTCTTGGTTACTGGGTGCAAGCCCTGTAAGTGATGATTGACTCTATGTGATTTATTTCATTAGTTTCAATCCCACTTCTTCACCACTGTGAGCATCACCCAATGCGATGAGTGCTAAATAGACTATTCAAAAATCATAAAAAATTAGTCAGTTACATGACTACTTTTCATGGAAATGATCATAAATAAATGACTTACTTAACGTGCTAAATAGACTATTCAAAAATCATAAAAAATTAATCAGTTACATGACTACTTCTCATGAAAATGATCATAAATAAATGATTTACTTAACACAATTGAATCCAAAAAATGATATTCTATTTATAATAATTATTTTTTAATTATAAATATGCAAATAAAAAGTAATTAATACCTTTCTGATTTGTAAGTTTCAATATTATGCTTGCATCTAATTCTGATTGTAACTTTATTTATTTGATAAATTTTTGACTAATCATATAATATATTATATTTCTATTGGGTATTTTTTTTTTAATATTATTTTGCATGAAAATGCAACTTGTCGGAATAATCTTTTAACGTTGAACCATTATTATTGTTTTCCTTCTAATTATTTTGAAATTCAACCCTATCATGATGTAATGAATGAGGTATAATATTTTCATATTTCAATGTCCACACGTCAATTTCAATAGCATAATGAAACTGATTTGTTTTTTATTTTTTATATATGATTAGTTTTTTTTACCGGAAAATATATTAATTAATAAATTTATGTGGTTTCACGATGTTGGTTGGTCTAATATATTTTTATAAATACCGATAAAACTATTGCAAATCAATTCCAAACACCAAATTTTAATATAAAATATTAAAACTAATCCTATATAATATTTTTAATAACATACTTTTACTATTAACTCAAAACACTTTTTTATATACATGTTTTTTTTAATCCAATGTACTACATGATTTTTATTATTAATATTAATGATATATAATGACAATTATATCTTCATAGTAGCTCAAATAATCTAGTTTATAATAGGAACTCTATAATTTTATAGGTCTTAAAGGGGATTGGAATATCCTAAACATTTTTCAAAAGAAAGGTAAGCCAGCTAAATGTTCGAACGAAATGTAGGTAAGCTAAATTTTAGGAATGTAGTAATATTTTTTTTTGGATTTTTTTAATAGTTTATTTTAATAATGAATAAGTATATTATTAATACCATATTAAAAATTATTTCAAAAATGATAAAAGAGATTTGTCATGATGCACATTTAGATATGATTGCAATATAGAAGATTTAGACTATCAAATTTAAATGGTAACAAAAATGATGCTTATATATAATAAAAAAATAAAAAAATAAGTTTTCATGAAGAACTTAAGCTAAAAAGAACATTTGTCTGGGATGAGAAATGGTGTTATTTGAGATTACTTGTCTAAAGGAAAAAGAATAGATCAACTTGTATTTAACGAAGTTCAAATTCTATTACCAAAGAAAATTATTAAGAGTTTTTATTAAACACAATTTTTGTTTATTTTATTTAGCTATTATTATTTAGGCTTTGGTGAAAACAAAAATCATTTATATTATAGTTTATTTATCTATATTATAGTTTATTTATCTGGCAAGTATGAATTGCTATACCATTTTTTGAACTCAGGGTATTATTCCTTTAACTAGTTTTTACATATTTGAGCGTCATACTTATTAGTAAAAGCAATTTATATCTAGTTGAGATTAGCATTATTATATTATTTCAATATATTAATTATATTATACATATTTGTGAAATAAACTTACATCTAGTTAAGATTAACATGTCATGAATATATAGCATTATTTCAATGCATTAATTATATTACACATATTTGTATATTATACATATTTGTGAAATAAACTTACATCTAGTTAAGATTAACATGTCATGAATATATAGTATTATTTCAATGCATTAATTATATTACACATATTTGTGTTTTAAATTTTCATGGAAACTTATGTGTATATATATATCTAAAGTCATTTTTCTATTGCCTACATATTTTCTTATAAACATTAAATGAAATTAATTTGTAAATGTGTTTATTAATATAAGCATTCATCTACATGTTTATCACATCTTATCTACATGTTTATCGCATCTTATAATAGTTTTTAGTCAAAATTGTTTAATTTAATTCAATATACAATCTATGTATATTCTATGGAATTCATTAGCTATATTTCCCTCAAATAAATAATCTATATGTTTCGTACATAATTTTATGGTCTTTTAATCCAAACTTTCTTATTTGCATCGAGTGGATTTTGTTTGAAAAATTGTTTATCAACATAAGCTTTAATTTTTATTTTACTTATAGAGTTTTAATTTTAAAGTTTTACCTTTAAAGGGCTTACTATATTTATTATTTTGTTATAAATTAATGGTCTATTTTGATTGCACCAGTACATATTTTTATGATATATAATATTTTTGAGTGATCATAGACATTGAGATGCTTTGCTTAAAATGTACATCGTTGTGTAGATTTTATTTATCACTTAATGAATTAAAAATTTCCTATTGTCAAAAGGAAGTTGATGTTGTTAAGCTCCCAATACTGTCCCATTTTCTCCACTTTGATCCTCTTTAGAAATCGTAATTGATGGCATCTGCAGAGGGGGCCTCTTCCCCTCCCCTTCCCCCTATTTCTTTGGAAGAAGAGGAAATGACCTTCTAGACTTTGGTGGCTTCCCCGCCAAAGCACCACAAATCTGTCGAGCATCATTCCAAATTTGTGAAAATAAATGAGGAAGTTCGATTGGGGACTAGTGCACCACATTGTTGTATTCTGAACATGCGTTGATAGGGAAATTCACGAGCATGTGGCCCTCTCCAAGAACGATTAAATCATGGACTAACAGCACCTAGAAGACAAAGATGGAAGCTAATATTACAATTTTTGCAGTAGGAAATGAGTTTTTCGCATTTTTGTTCGAGCTTTGAGAGGACAAAGATGTGATATTCTGTAATGGCCCTTATTTTCTTAGGTCTCGGGGGATGTATTTGAATAAGTGAAATCTTGACTTCAACCTGGATGAAGATGTTCCAACAACTATCTTGATGTGGGTGAAGCTACCTCGCCTCCCTTTGTCATGCTGGAGTAATGATTGCTTAAGGGTGATCAACAATGGGGTTGGAAAATATATAAATAAAACCAAACCAAAGGGATCGCAGTTTGCATGTACAAATATTTGTGTGGAGGTGGATCTGGAGGGGATTCCAACAAGAGTTAATTTGACCTTGTGAGAATGGAAACACAGACAGATTTTGGACTATGAACAATCCCCTTTAAATGCAGGCATTGCCATGAATATGGTAGTTTTGATAGGGATTATTTGAAGAATCCTCTAAGAACTAGTTTTGAATAACCCCTGCTAGCTGAAGAATAATGACATATAGGAGAAAAATTTTCTGACGCATTTCGAACCAGCTAGTGATGATGAACCACACTAGCTGGTTCGAAACACGTCGGCAATATTTTCTCCTATGTGATTTCTATCGAAAAGACTCTTCTTAATGTAATATGGATAACGGAATCCTGAATTCAGAAAATAATGACATACCCAGAGAAGGAATGGTAACAAGGGTTCTATTTCTAGACCCCAATTTCCGACAAACAAAGGAAATAATGTGGTGACTAAATCGTCAAAACCTTTTAATGTGTTGGACAAAATAAAAGTAAAGAGGGAGAACGAGGAAAGCTAGGGAGAAGTCCAAGAATATGGCCAAAGTGAGGACAAAGAAGAAGAAACATAGGAAGGAGAAATGAAGGAGAACACTACTCCAAATAATGGCCCGATTGTTTAGATGCCCGACAAGGTCGCGCCACATAATCTAAAGACCCCTCTACAGTAGAAAAATCCCTCGAGCATAGGGAAGGAGATAGAGGGGGTTCTCCAAAGGCATATGGCTCAAAATATTGTATGGATAGAAGAAGGTAGTTTTCAAGAGACTTAAAACTATCGAAAGAGAGGAAGACCAAAACATCAAACCCTAAGGGAGAAGGAAGTAGAACAAAATACAAAAAATGGGAAATAAGCCTATAATAACAGAGATTTTAAAAATAAAGGGGCTAAAGGTAAATATAGAAAGGATGGTGGGCCATCTCAAACCCCCACTTTAAAATGATTATATTATCTTGTAATATTAGGGGCTTGGGGAGCCCTGCTAAATCCCTGGTTGTAAATGACATGGTAAAACAAGAATCTCCCTGGATTATTTTTTTGCAAGAGATGAAAATGGAGGAACAAGAGGTTCGTAAGTTAGTAAGGGGCACCTCTAGAGGTCTTTGTAACTTTTGGTCTCCTTCCAACTTCTCTTTAGTAGAGAGTATGAAGCATCAATTTTGGATAATGGTAGTACTAGATAATAAGGAAGTAGGTGAAAGAGTCACCGTGATAAATATGTACGTGCCCGTTTTGTATGGGGAAAAGGTGGAGTTTTGGGATTCCATAGATGAGGTAAGATCAAGGGGGAGGTGTCAAAATTGCATAATAGGAGGTGATTTCAATACAATGCTTAGCTTCTAAAAAAAAAGAGGGGGTTGATTGGTCCATGATCCGTGTAGGGCATTCTAATCGTATGCTAAATCCCTTGTCATTTTAATATGTCAACCCGGGGGTTTTGTAAACTTAGAAGCAAACCAAAATATATGGGACCTCAGATGAAACTGTTGTAGAAAATTTTTTTAGGATGGAAAGAGAGAAAGGAAATGCATATTACAAATATAACTAAAGAAAACTACAAAAGAAATCTCATGCACGAAACTAAATTAAATTATAAAGGTGGAATGAATGAATTAGCGCCATGGCCTTTATAAACTATTCAAAAGCAAATTAATCTATGAACAACTATAAGAATCAAACTATGATAATCTAGAAAGCAGTAAATTAATCCAGAAAGTAGTAAATAGAAACTAGTGATTTAGTTGTCAAGCAAGCAAACTAAGATAGCTAGTAAGCAAGCAGTTTGATGACAATCAAATCAAATGTAAGAAAGTAAATCAAACTTGCAGAAAGAAAATCACACTTATAGAAAGTAAAGCACACTTGCATGAAAGGAAATAACAAAAATCAAACTATGTTATAGTTGTATGCATATTGTGGTTGATGGGGATCCTTCCATTCCTCAATGAGCACACAAGAACAACTATCACATCTTAAGAATCAAACAACACTCATAACTCATGATTTGGAGAAAATGATATTATTCATGTTGAATGAACATGAATAATTTTGATGCTAATGAATAAATGACAACTATTAGCTTCCTTTGAATGATGCTCCTCCTATTTATACATGAATTAGGGGTATCTTCTCAATAAATGTAAATCCCTTAAATATCTACTAGATCCATACTTGTCTCAACTTATCCCTAAATACTAGATATCCCATGACACATCAAGATCTCCATGATATTTCTCCTTGGAATATGGTCCACCTCTTGAGTCGACATTCGAATTTGATCTTGGGAGGCCACATAAGGGTGCCTTGGAAGCTTCCAAATGATTTACACATGTCACAAAACTCATATAACACACACACACACACATATATATAAATGAAACCATGTTAATTTCCTAGCTTTTAATCATGAATTTACTTTAAATACATAAAATAAATAACTTTGGGAAACACGGATCCTAACCCGTATAATCGTGAAGATGTTTATTTGATGTAGGGTTTTAGACTAGATAGTTATGAAATGAGGGATAAATGATTTATGAAAGGATGGAAATATGGATGAATATGGAAGACAATTTTGAGACTCAACATACCCCCAACTAAAGTTGTTGCATGTCCTCATGCAACTATTGCATTGATTCATTTATCCATAAGTTGATTTTTTTTTAAATGATTTGCTTCTTTATGAGATTTTGCTTGTATTGATTGTTTGCAAACTTTGCGTCATCATTTTTTGCTTTTGCAAAGTGTAATACATTTGATTGCAAAATATATTTTTGATGGTTGTTTCTTGTGTAACAACCGAAATTTTGAGCATTTGTTCTTGTGTAACAATGCTTCTTTTTTTTGCATCAAAGTTCATGAAAACATTGAGAATTTTATTTTCAAGTCCTATAATAATTATCAATGAATTGATACTTTGCAAAGCATATAATCTATTGAAATCATATTGCAACAATAGTTGATTGGGAAGAATATGCGAGTTGGAATGAAATGAAAATGTGTGATGGTGTATGAAATGTGAATATGAATTGATGTCTCCTCCCCCCAACTAAAGTTGTTTTTAAGTTTATGACATTATGAGAAAGGGTGTAAATGAGGAATCTTCCAAAATTGCAATTTTAGCATTTTAAGGAATTGCATGACTAAAAATTAGAAAACCACATAACTTCACTTACTGTCAATGTACATGAGTCGTGGATGCTAAAGAGTGTGGCTGCTGATGTTGTCAGATCATCAAGTATGAAAAAAAAGGAAGTTGGATATGCTTCTGTGTTCTCTTTATTGATGACAAGGTTTGAATATTTATTTCTATTATGAAAAATTGATTTGTTGCAAACTGCTGAAATGATGTAGTCTTCAATCGTTACAAAACCGATAGTACAATTCTAGTCATGCGAATAAATGTGTTGATGGCGATCATGAAGAGAAGTCATTGGATTACCAACCATTGATGAATATCGTTAACCAATGCGAGACAAACTCACCATTAATGTCAATGAGCGCTAAGGTACCTAAGTACATCTTGCAAAGGATGAATATATGAGCTGCTGTTGAGCCACTTGCAAGATCCAACAATCAAGAGACATTGATGTATTCCCATGATCGCTGGCGACAGAGCTTTTCATTAAGGCATACAAGCATCAAGGTACTATTAAGGACTCTAGCCTTGAACCTAGATAATGTGATGATGTTGATAGGCTAAGACTTGTTAGAAGGGAGGCCTTAATGAATCCTCCATCATCTAACATGAGCATAAAACAATAATTTTGAAGGACTATGGATGAAACTTTTTGTAGTGGATCAAGGTTTATTTGACAAAGAAAAAAGGAAAATGGAATGAATCAACTTTGTAGGGGAGCTTAATGGTATTATTGTTGGGTTACAGGTTAGTGAAAGCGAGGCAGGAAAATGACTGTGAAGGAAAATGAATAGTGGATCAAGGTTTTATTCGAAAACATGAAAATGAAAATGGAATGAAAAATTTATTGATTGAAGAAGTGGGAACGCAATGAAGGTTTTATTTACTGAAAAAGGAGGAATGCAATGGTGAGACTGGCATCTGAAATATTTCAAGTGATGAATCTGATCTGACATCATGTGCTCATGCATTGATGTTTCATCTTTGTTGTTGCTTTGATCATTTTCTTGTGAAATAAATGTGGTCTCAGAGAGGCTTTTCAATGATGTGATAGATATGATGACGTTATCCCCCTTGGCTTACCCAAAAGCATGTCTTCATGCTTGAAGTCTGATCTTTGATGTTGCTCTCAAGATGTATTTATGAAATGTGGTCTTTAAAAGACATTGTTTGCTTGTGGTCATTTGTTTATCTTCTTGGAACCTGCAAACACTTAGTACTTTTTTTGCAATGAAATATAAGTTTATCATAAGAGAGATGTGATCAATCTCTCTATTTATGACATTTACACAAAAAAAACTGAGAATTGATACTAATAGAACAAATCCACAAAGGAAAACGAAAAGAATTTTTACCTGTCTCCAAATTAGTGCTTCAAGTTACCTGTTGTGTATTTTCAGCAATTTCTTCATTCTTTATTGTTTGAAATTTTAATTATATATTTCTCATTGTGTATATCTCATCGAGATATTTCCAACGATGCTTGAATCGTCAAAATCCGATGTTGTATGAGAAAGTTAAGTTGATTTGAAATTTAAGTGAAACAATGAAAATTGTCATAGTATTTTTCAGTGACAAGATTGTTGTTTAGCAGCAAAATTGCATAGCTTCTGTAACTAAAATCAAATTTATTAAATCAATCACTGTCATAGTTCCGTTGTGATGGTGAATGTATTATTGTGATGGTTTGATTCGTGCCAATTTTCTTCCCATGATGTTGGCATGCATATAAGTTAATGTAATTTCATCCACATTCTTCGTGGCCCGTTCCACACTCTCACCTATTCGATGCATGGTTTCATACTTTCTCATCACACAGGGGTTTGGGTTCATGTTCAAAATGATTACCTATGTGATTCCATGTGCATGTTTTATACCTATTCACCATATTCTCTCTCCCATTCCACTAATTTGTGCGTTCAATGTATACTCATTCATTCCTGCTCCACTTTTTCCATGGGTGTTTTCCAAGCAATGTGTGTTATCATTGCAGATCAAATTGCTCAGGTTGGCTTTCCTGAGTTGTGCACAACCCAATTCCGTCACTCTAAGAAGCTCTCCACAATGGTCGTTCTCACCCGAAGCCATCCCAACCTCAATTGGTTGTGCCATTGCTTGATTAACAAATGTGCTACACCATTTTGACTCTTCCACTCGCTACAAGACGAGAGTAAGTTGCCATGGCTCAAGTGAACAAAACGAGTCTGGACGCTACACCGGATTATGCCAAGTTGAAATGTTTTATCATTTTTTTTTTTTTCACTTGAAAAATGGATCTTCCAAACGGATTTTGATTTGCATAAAACGTTTGGAATTTTTTTCAGATTACATGTTTTTGTTTGCGGGTAAGTGCAGAAGCAAGATAAAAAAAAATGAGATTTGATATCCATCTCCATGGCAAATCTACCTCATGTAGATCAGGGAGATCAGATTCTTGGTAGATTGTTTGCAGGAGAAAACCAAATTTTCTGCTTCCATCATGGTCACAACTGTCTCTCCATTTAATTGAAAACCGTTTTTCTTACACAAGCTAGCGAATAAGACTCCAAAGAACCACGAAAATATCTCAAATGCTTACGAGTTTGAGGAAATTGCTCATCAAAAACATAATTCACCCCGATGTAAGAAAAACCCATATTTTATTTTTCTGAGATACATTTTCATTCCATCACAAAATGAGTTTTAAAAATTACATATTAGAGATATTACACATTCTCGCAAATGCTCAGGGAACAAAATCAATATTTTGGTTGGAAGAAATCTTTTGTTCATTATTTGTTTGTGCAGGGCATTTGGGCAGCTTCATACTACTAAATTGTTGTGCGTGAAATGGTGGTCCTCTTTGACTGTTGGCTGCGATGGTCTGGAGCGACGACCTGTATGGCATCATTTATGATTCTCGTTCAGATTTCATGGTATCGATAAAATTTTATATATGGTTTTTTTAAGTGCTCTCGCCCCTAGTTGAATGTTTTATTATGTATGGGCTTTTTAATATACATGTCGTCCCTTTTATTTCTTATTGGTTTTGTGTTTTTTTATGGTGGTTTGTTAATGTTTAATTAAGAAAGGTTGTGTATGGTGTTAATTTTTTTTTTTAATAATACACAATACATATTTCATATATATTGGTGTACAATTGTTTTAATGGTTTTTTGTTGTTTGTTTTTTTAATGATTTTGTTTTAATGTATTTTTTTTAAATGTTTTGTTTTAATATTTTTTTTATCTGTTGTTTTTGTTAAAAAATAAAAATTATATATGTTATTTTTCTTTAAAATATGTTCATATAAATTTAAAAAGAAACACTTTATTGAAAAAATTTATAATTATTATTTATATATATAATTTTAAAAAGAAACAATTTATTTAAATAGAGAATTTTTTTTAATATATACTAATATGAAAATTCAATTTTTCTAATCTCCAGGTTACATAAAGCACAGGAGGAGAGCATACTCGAGATTTCATTAATTGATTTAAAAAAAAAAAAATTGATGTAGAAAATCAAATGAAAAGAATCGATCTCATACCTGAAATTATCGCTCCTAGTCTTCGCTTGTGCTCCTTATTCACAATCGTTTGTTTCATTCCAATTTTCCTGCCAAGGGTTAATAAATTGGTGGCTCTTACTGCAACACAAAACTGCAAATTTATCCTAGGGATCACAAAAACTTGTTTTTATTTGTTAGTCCTATTCTATTGAAAAAGAAATGAAACATTTTTTTAAGTATAAGAGAATTTCCAATGCATCCATTTGCGTAACAAGATCATGAGTAAACTCATATTCATGTTTAAAATATACTGTTTGATATGTACCGATATATGAGAGACCAACTGCCTTGATTTGAATAATGTCAGAAGATACTAAAAAATGGAATCCTGAGATCTGATAACTGTCTTAAACCAAGATTCAATGTAATCTTGTCATCCTTGGTTTTCTGATATCATGCCATGCAAGTCTTCAGAGATGTGATCTTCTTTCATAGAATCG
The DNA here is from genome assembly GCA_000404065.3 of Pinus taeda. Lineage (NCBI taxonomy): Eukaryota > Viridiplantae > Streptophyta > Pinopsida > Pinales > Pinaceae > Pinus > Pinus taeda. Next base: position 51,949 of record APFE030932786.1, on the reverse strand, counting down.
GGTGATAGACTTGCATGACACTCAGGTTTCAACAACTTCTTTTCTTTAACATGCATCCATGATTCTTGGAGGTTACCCGAATATTTTTCCTCTTTTGAGTGTTGTTTTTCAATGGAAATTGGTGCTTTATTTTGCAGTACCTCAACATTATGAGTGGATTGAGGTGTTTTATTGTTGTGGATTCCAAATGGTTATGTAGGTAGTGGAATGGAAATGGATCTTTGGGGTACTTGTGTGGATGGTAATGGTTGAATTGAGGTCAATTGAACATGAAATGGATGTTGTGGTGGAGGTGAATAGTATGAATAGCTTTGAGCTTGGCATTGAGGATAGTGAGGAAAAGATTGAGCATCGGTGGATTTCTTCTGTAAGGCCCTTGCAAACCTTGTTTCCAAGATTCATTCTGAGGTTAGGATTGAGATGGCCAAGGTTGCCAAGGCAAGGGTGTTTGCCAATTACTTTGAGAATGTTGTGCATAACCTTCAAATTGAGAAGTAAGATCTTACATCATATCAGGTTGATGAGGTTGCCATGATCTTTTTGGAGCCCTATAACAAGATTGTTCCAACGTTTGATTTTCTCCTTGGAAAATTGCCTTTAACCCCGATAATGATGGATAATATTTATTAGTATGTGATCCTGCACAAATTTCATATATTTTAATGTTATCAAATGGAGATTCATGCAAAGAATGTTTCTTTTTGCATTTAGGGAAAAACATAAATGAAGCAACATTCTCAACTATTTGCTTGTTTTCCATTCTTAGAATATCAAGTTGTTCTTTTAAATTACCAAAAATGTCTAGCAAATTGTTAAGTTCAATTTGACTTACCAATACTGATGTCGAATTACATACTCTTTCCATAACAGGATTCTGAGGGGATCTTGCATAATTTTCTTTTCCTCTTGATATGTTCTTACACAATTCACAAATCTCTTGAAATGACAATTGTGAAACATATCCTTTTCCCACTAGGTTAAGAAGATCAATCTATTCATCCCTTATAGAATTTAGTAGGAGAGTTTTTAATGTGGCTGATCCTAAATTATGTAATTTAGCTCTTTTGACATGATATGTAAATATATCCACTAAATCTTCTAAGCTTTCATCCTCTTTTTGGTTCATCTTAAAGACTTGATTTCTAAGGTCATGGTTCATACAATAATATTTGTATTTTCCAAAAATAATATTTTCATATCATTCCATGTCCTTACATAATTTGTTCCTAAAGTCATGAACCATTTAAGATCTCTATCCTTCAATGTTGCCGGAAACAAATTCAACTTTTGAATGTGTAATAAGTAGCCATAAGATCTACAAATTATTTCAAATTCAAATAGAATTTTTTTTGGGTCTTCTGATCTTATACCATTGAAGATAGGAAGTACAGATGGAGAGATGTTTTTCATATGAACATTGATATCAGTTTCTTGAATGGGAAATCCAAAAGGATCTCCTCATCTTCACCATCTCCATCCATTTATTCTACCTGCAAAACTAGGAATTTATTATATGGATGGTTTTTTTATGTTTTTTTTAGTGAATGGGGGTTTTGTTTTAAGAATGTTTTACATTTTCTAATTTCTATCTAAATGCAAATAACTGTAATGAAAATGTTTTCTAAAAAATCTTCCTAACTAGTTACATCTAAGTATGCTTCCCTGACAATGACATAAAAAATATAGGGCGTTTTAATGGTATGCTAAATCCCTTTTCATTTTAATATGTCAATCTAGGGGTTTCATAAACTTAGAAGAAAACCAAAATATATGGGACCTCAAATGAAACTGTTGTAGAAATTTTGTTTAGGATGGAAAGAGAGAAAGGAAATGCATATTACAAATATAACTAAAGAAAACTGCAAAAGAAATCTCATGCAAAAAAACTAAACTAAATTCTAGAGCTGGAATGAATGAATTAACGCCATGACCTTTCTAAACTATTCAAAGCAAACTAATCTATGAACAACTATAATAAGCAAACTATGATAATCTAGAAAGCAGCAAATTAATCCAGAAAGTAGTAAATAACAACTAGTGATTTAGTTGTCAAGCAAGCAAACTAAGATCGCTAGTAAGCAAACAGTTTGATGACAGTCAAATCAAATGTAAGAAAGTAAATCAAACTTGCAGAAAGAAAATCACACTTATAGAAAGTAAAGCACACTTGCATGAAAGGAAATAACAAAAATCAAACTATGTTATAGTTGTATGCAGAGATTGTGGTTGATGGGGATCCTTCCATTCCTCAATGAGCACACAAGAACAACTATCACATCTTAAGAATCAAACAACTCTCATAACTCATGATTTGGAGAAAATGATATTATTCATGTTGAATGAATAATCATAAATATGATGCTAATGAATAAATGACAACTATTAGCTTCCTTTGAAGGACGCTCCTCCTATTTATACATGAATTAGGGATATCTTCTCAATAAATGTAAATCCCTTAAATATCTACTACATCCATACTTGTCTCAACTTATCCCTAAATACTAGATATAAATCCCATGAAACATCAAGATATCCATGATATTTCTCCTTGGAATATGGTCCACCTCTTGAGATGAAATTCGAATTTGATCTTGGGAGGCCACATAAGGGTGCCTTGGAAGCTTCCAGATGATCTACACATGTCACAAAACTCATAACACATATATATAAATGAAACCATGTTAATTTCCTAGTTTTTAATCATGAATTCACTTTAAATACATAAAATAAATAACTTTGGAAAACAAGGATCCTAACCCATATAATCATGAAGATGGTTACTTGATGTAGGGTTTCAGGCTAGATGATTATGAAATTAGGGCTAAATGGTTTATCAAAGGATGGAGATATGGATGAATATGGAAGACAATTTTGAGACTCAACAATCCATTTAGGGATCATATGGAAGATGTGATATTAGATTGGGATTTGATAGATGTGGCTCCGAATGTCGGTAAATATACTTGGAAAAATAGAAGAGTTGGGGAGGCCCATATAGTAGTGAGATTGGATAGATTTTTGGTTCTTAGTGGTCAGCTCCTTAAAGGCATCGATTTCTCATCCACTAGTATCCCAAATGGGATCTCAAATCATTGCCCTATAATTTTGTGGTTAATAAACTGATAAATTATGGGCCAATTTCATTCCATTTTAATGCAACTTGGGTTCAAGAAGAAGGAGTGCATGACCTCGTTAATGAAGCATGGAAAATTTCGATCCAGGGTTCCCCATCTTACATATGGGAATCTAAGCTCTTGAATGTTAAAAAATCTCTCAGGAAATGGTTGAAGGAAACATTTAAGCTTCAAGGGAAAAAAAGAAATATCTCATTGGTCGGTTCAAAAATATTTATAAATTGACAGAACATGCGCTAGTAGAAGATTGGCTTCTGCGAAGGGAAAGAGATTTGACAAAGGATATATATTCTATCAGCAAATAGGAGGAAGCATTATGGTGGCTTAAATTTAGGAACCTCTGGCTAAAAGACATGGATTTGGATTCTACCTTATTTCACAAGCAGGAGAAAGTAAGGGATGTAAGGAATAAGGTAAATTAAATTGTTCCAGAGGGAAAAATTAAAATATTAGACATTGAAGAAATCAATAAATAACCATATAAGAATTTAAGAAATTTATATACAAAAGGGCAGGTATCTATGGAAAAGGAAAATGAATTCCTAAGTTATATACCATCAGTTATCTCCCATTCAGTAAATCTAAATTTAATGAAGCCAATCATGGAGGAAAAGGTCTTGATGGTAATCAGATCCCTCAATCCGGACAAAGCTCTAGGACCGGATGGATTTCTTATTTGTTTTTACCGATCCTTTTGGTCCTTAATAATAGTTGATCTTCTAAAGATGTTAAATTATGCCCTCAAGAAGAAAAAACGAGGAGGTACAAATTCAACTTTCTTGGCCCTAATTCTAAAAGACTTGAATCTTGTGAATTTTTCCAGATTCTAGCTCATCTCCCTCTATAATGCATCCTACAAAATTTTGACTAAAGTTATTTCCAATAGATTGAAACCCCTCCCTCCTTCCTTCCTTTATCTTGGAGAACCGAGGTGGATTTATGCAGCACAACAATATATTGGACAACATCATTCTAGTACAAGAAGCAGTTCATTCCAGCAAGGAAGCGAGACATGAAGAAATGGTCGGCAAGTTGGACATGGAAAATGCATCTGACTGGGTCAATCACTCCTTTATTTCTCTATATTATCTAATCTTGGGTTTGGTAAAGAATTTATTCTTTGGATAAAGGCTTGAATTGGTTATCCCTAGATCAACCGCTCTAATCAATAAGCGTTCGATCCCATTTGTCATGGCCTCTCGAGGTTTGAGGTAGGGATGTCCTCTATCCCCTCTCTTATATATCATCATGGCCAAAAGCCTCAATAAAATACTCAAAGAAGCTAGGGAGAATGGGCATCTTCCAAGGCACAGAATAGCCAGGAATTTCAAGGAAATTAATCACTTGCAATTTGTTGATGACACTCTCCTCCTTGGAGGGGCATCCAGAGTCATTTCTTCTCATTTTAAAGAGGTCTTGGGTTGCTATTTGACATTTTTTGGGGGTATGGTGAATAAGAAAAAAATATTGATCTTGGGATTGAATAGTTCTGAAAGCACACTGAATGAAATCTCTCGTATTCTGGGATTCCCTTTGGCCAATAATTAGAGATCCTTCCCTTACCTTGGTCTATCAATATCCTCTGGAGAGGATTGAGACGCAAGGTGGTTAAATGTAGCAGGGAAAACAATACTTATAAAATTTGTCCTTATAAAATATATATTGGCTCTAGCCTTCTAGCTCCCAAAAGCATAATGCATAATATCAGCTCCACGATAAGAAATTTTTTTTGGCAAGTAGGAAAAGCTAACAAGAAACTGTATCACATGATAAACTGTAACATAGTCAGACTTCCAAAAAATGGGGAGGATTAGAAATTAAAGATCTAGAATTTGTGAATTTGGCTCTTGGAGCCAAATTGGTCTAGAAATTACTAACTGACTCTAAGGAATGGCGGAAGCATGCCTTTCTAAGGAAATATTTCCATAAGGTCTAATTTCTTAGGTCAGAGGAATAAATATGGGAAGGGGTAGGCACTATAATATGGAAGCTATGTAAATCCTCAACCTTGGTGGCGTTGGAAAAATTTGGGTGGCAAGTGGAGAATGGGCATCGTATTAGAATTTTTTAAGATGGTATAATTCCCAGGGATATATTGAGTGACTCCCTTGAGATGAGGAACCTAGCTAGCTGGGTTGAGCCACAATGGATAAGAAGATTAGAAGATATTTTGATTTGGGATGATAGCGAGCACTAGATGGGATCATCTTTCCAAAATTATCCCCCTCAGTTAGCTTTGTCTTGGGAAGAATTTGTCAAGGACCTTAAAAGTTATGCATTGATTGATACTAACAAACTATATTAGAGAATTTGGAAGGGAGGTAAATGGAGGTATTACACGATGAAAGAAGGGTATGTAATCTTAGTGAAATAGCTTCCACACCCACAAGCTTCAAGAATATGGGGTAGAATTTGGAATAAGTATGACCTTTCAAAAGTAAACACATTATTTTTGGAATTGGTTCATGGCCAAATTTTAACAGCAGAGAATTTGAAAAAAAGAAAGGCAAATTTAGGGTCCATATTAGTGTGTTCTATGTAGAAATGCAGAGTAGGGCATAAATCATGTTTTCCTTCACTACTCTGTCACCTTAGAATTTTGGAGAGTGACCTTACATCCTATATGCCATCTCCAATCCATTCCAATATCTTGGTCGGAAATGTTTGAAAATTGGTGCTCTCATCCTCCATGGAACCATGGTTCATATTCAATAATTTCTAGGTGTTGGAACACCATCTCGAAATACATTTGTTGGGTGGTCTGGCTTGCTATAAATCATGTCATTTTCAAATTTGATGTAGTGTCAGCAAAAGGGTTTGACCCAAGTCATATAAATAGTTATTTAGAGGGAGAGAGAGAGAGAGTGGATTAATGTAAAAAAAACTAATACATACAAAAGGATGCTCAGATAAAGGGCAAAGGAAGATGCCATTTCTCATGCGTATGCTTGGAGACCAGTTTGAGAAGTGGATGACAATGTAGGGCCTGTTTCAACTCTTTTTGGGTGGAGCGACGAAAGGGAATCTAGGGGAGGCTAAAGCGAGAGGGGTTATTTTTCTCCCTGATGGAAAAGTTCGAATTTTTTTTTCCTAGGGACTAGGAGTAGCCATAAACAATTAGGTGGAAGAATATGGACTATGGAAAGGGATGAGGTAGGTAGTGGTTGAAGGAATAATGCATTTATCAGCCTTTGGATATTCCCTTATTACCATTCAAAAATGTATTAAATGGTCCCAAAACAAGGACTCTGACCCAAACCTAACTATGCAAATAATATATTGATTGTTGGATAAATTTGAAATAATAGATTTTTATCATATTAAGAGGGAAAATAATATGCTCGCGGATGGAAAAGCTAATCAGGCCATTACCCTAGAGCAAGGTGAATTCAGGGAGGATGAGGGCACATCTTCCAAATGTCACATCCCATGAAAATTCATAAATGGAAAATCTCGAAGTGCAGGAAAAATATGGAGAAGGGTGAACTATATGACAAGATGATTAAATATCTAATATATTTCTTGGAACATTTGTTATGCGGTGGGATTCCTTGTGATAAGGTGGATCCATGAATCTCCAGATGGATAATTATTAGGAATCAAAACAAGATTGAGGATAGTTGGAAGTTCGTAATCCAAGGTTTAATGTAGAGATGCAGCAAAGGAATTGTGTTCTCTGAGCTCGAGGAGGATCGCTTCAGGTCGATCACACAAGAATTCATTTTGGAGAAAGAAGCAATGAAAATTCATTTGGTAGCAGGGAGTGCATTATCAAAGAGCATTAAAAATAAAGGGATCTATGATGTCGTCAATCTGGAATTCATTCTGGCTATAAGAATATGGCTATGGAGGGAATATGCATTGTGGATTGCTGCACATCCTCTCTGAGCCAAAGAAATGGTTTTTCTGTTTGGTAATGGCATCAAAGACTCTCCTAAGAATTCCTTTGTTGCGTTCAAGAATGAAGTGGAGGATATGATCCTATAGATTGGATGGAAAATCATATCTAAAGCCCGGTCTCACTTTAACCTTGTTTTAGGTTAGCTGGAAGGTTTGAGGAAGGAAGTGGAGAATGTTTAGGAAGCACCAGAGGTCATGATGTTGAAAATCATGAATCTCGATCGAAAGGTGGAGAATTTGAAAGAGAAGGTGGAAATTTGTTTTGTGTAACTTCTAAAGGAAGTTTTTGGCATTGAGGAGGGTGGTGAAAATGAACTAGCATGCATTGAACATGAATTCCCCCACCTAAAGTTCAATGTACAACTGGAGATTCAGCAAGAGGTTGAGCAACATAAAGCTAAGGACGCAGGCTAGTTGGGGGAAGATGAAGTGGCAGATATGGAAATCGAACAACATGAGTCAGAAGAAACTAAATAGTTAGTATATAGAAGTAGTTTTTGTTTTTGTTTTTGTTTGTTTGTTTGTTTGTTTGTTTTGTTTTGTTTTGTTTTGTTTTGTTTTGTTTTTGTTTTTGTTTTTGTTTCTGTTTTTGTTTTTGTTTTGTTTGTTTGTTTTGTTTGTTTTTTTTTTTTTTTTTTTTAATGCAAGGATGTAAATATTAATGGGGTATTTTGGCGAAAGTACAAGGAAAATGTAGTAGAAAATCTAGAAAAGAAAACTCTAAAATCTCATTGCCTCTAGTCCAAGCATTTTTGGAGGGATGTGGCACTGTTGTTGCTTTTGAATATAATGGTTCTAGCTAGAATCCATATTTTTTAATAGAAGTATAACCATCCCTTTAAAAAAAATTAGTGTTTCTTTTTCTCCTCTTGTCTTTTTATCTAGATAAACTAAAATTTGTAAGGATATTGCATTATGTGGCTCTTGTTTCTTACTGGGTGGAAGGAAAAAATATATAGTGTTTGTATTACTTCTTGGTATTATATATGTATATATTCCATCAATATTGCTTAATTAGAAAGTATAATATTTTTTGATCCACATTGAAAGATATAAGATAGGCTCCTCAAAGAACTCTTCCTATCACAATATTGTGTCCTATTCATAGTAATTATAAACCTTTATTATTTATTTCCCAATTTCTCTATGGAATTCAATTTATTTAAATATAATCCTATGGTTTGGGATATACAATGAAAACTTAGAACCATAAATCATGGCATGCAACTTGTTTCAAGAAATCGTATTGAAAGTTCTACTCATTCAATTTTTTAATACACTAATAAAGTATTTATGTACTAATTTGTTCATTCTATAACATCTAAAATCCATAATCGTTTAGGTGTGAAAAACACAAGTTTAAGGTAGCATATATTCGTAACAATAGAAGCTAGATGCAGACTATTACAATCTATTTCCTTTAAATAAGAAAGGAATTTTAGTCCTTTAAATAATCTGATTTGTTCATGAGCAAGTTGAACAAATAGTCTAAAACCCAAATTAACTTTATAGAACACCCAAAGTTCAAAAAACATAGAAAGATATGCAAGAGTGGCCTACACTACATGGTTTTGGGTGAATTATTAGTAAAAAGCACTCAAAACATATTTCTACCCCAAAAATTTATCAAAATGACCACTTCTATGATCTTAGTGTTGTATATTATAATTTCTACAAAATCATCCATACATACATTTATGTAAACACCAACAATTATGTGTAAGAATATATTTAACAAAATATCTACCAAACATCTCCATATATATTATTTTTGGTGAAAAAGTAGCACCTTCTATAAAGACATTATTGAGTTTTATAATTATACCAATTTAATGTTCAATATAACAATATTAACGCAAATAAAGAATAAATATCAAATAGTACATAAAATAAAATAGCACTATTAATGATCATGATGGTGATGTAAAAGAAAATCGTTTAAGTGGTGCACAGAGCTTGAGGTCTATGGCTAGAGTTTACCCTATGACCATGGTTTTGCAACAATCTTATATCTCTACTAGTTGCTACCTCTTGTTATTCTACCTTGGAGTTCCATCCCCTACAATTGCATCTTTGGAGTTCAATGGGCCATGTTGTTGTATACAACTCACATATCTCATGTTCAAATGCCCTCAATTTCACACCAATTGTAAGAACAAAGACTTCAAGGCCATTAAGCATATTTGTGAAAAAACTTGAAGGTGTCCAAAGCTATAAATTCCATTTAGGGGTCCAAGTTAGAAAGCATTGTCATTTTCAAACCAATTTATGATCGTAAATTCATTAATGCATGGGAAAAAACACCTTAAAGGCTAGATCTTGAAATCTCGAATCGCCCATCTAAAAGGAAACTTGCTCTTATACTTATATGGAAGGATTTTTTTATGTTACATTTCCAAGTTAGAGGATAGATATGATATTTTATAAATAACCCTTCGATTTTAGGGTTTGGTGATTTATTTCAATCTAGGTCCATTTATCTTATCATACTTTAAACCACTAAGTTTGATATATTTTAGAGATAATTAGAAACAAGATAGGGAAATATATTGATAAGTTTAGATTAAGAATTGTATTGTACTCATGTGATCATATCTATGTGGAGGTCAATTTGTAATTTTGACTCCTCAAGTTAATTAAATAGCAAATAAATAACTAGACTCATACCCAAAAGATGGATTATGGGTCGCTTCCTTACAAATGTAATGGATTCCATCAGTATGTATATTTTATTAAAATTGCCATAAGAGGGATATATCTCCTACTAATGATATATATTATATATTTTGAAGACTCTCCAAACCATCAAGAAAAAGAATAAGACCCATGGAAGTAGAATAATACCAAAAATAGAGCAAAAAAGAAACAAATTCCAATCCAAGCCAAAATAGATTTTTTTATTTTGGACTTGACAACTAAAATGGATCCCCTAATTTGGAACATCCATATCCCTCCTCCTTCCATGGAGGAAAAAGATATCCCACCTCATGTCATAAAGGAGATGTATGATGGTCTCTTACAAAAACAAACATCTTTGTATAATTAAAAAAGATCAAATCCCTTACCAAAAATTAAAGGAGAATCTATTTCTAAGTTTCTTTCTTAGGCTACCCATAGGGGATCACTTAGTACAAAATTTTCAAGGAACTAACCCTTTTAACCCACTAACCCACAACACCCCCCCCCCCCCTCCAGGCTATATTAGCTTTTGTTGACTAATGTCAACTTTGTGTAAATGTAATTCAACATAACTCAGTTGGCACTACTATCCATTAATTCTTGGCCAATTTTATACGTTTTTAACCATCTTAACCAAGGTTGAACACCTTGACTACATTTAACTTATTTGTTCATATTGACCATATCAATTGCATTGACCAACTAACCTTGATTTCCTCAATCTACTAACCTTCTCGCCAATTAACCTTATTAAAACACCAACCATTATTGACTATATAGACCATCGTTAATCCACAAGCCCCTAAACTTCCTATCCACATTAACCCCTAAACTACTAATGAATTAACCCACTAACCTCTTAAGCGCTAACTTACTAAGTCATTAACCACTTTATTCCATAATCCCCTAATGTAGTCATATATGAACACACTAACTCCCTAACACAATTAGCATCAAACACATTAATCGCCTAATGCACAATGATACTTAACCCATATGACCCCTAGTTACACACTATGACCTCAAACAGAATAACCCCCTAATACTCTATAATCCTTAATGCCCATGAACCTCAATGCACATGACCCATGTTATAGTCATCCCCTACCACACTATGATCTTGAATGCATTAACCCCTAGAGAGGTCAGCAAGGATTTCCCTACAAGGTTAAAGTAGGGATTTGTTGATTATTTCTCCTACCAAAGTCCAACTCCCCCTAATGACATTTTTTCCTTTCATGGCCATGCTTTTTATTGTAACTACAATTCTAGTTGGTGCTAAGAGCAAGATTTGGGTGACTTCAAAAAAATATATACCTTCAATTGAGGCTTTCTAGGTAAAGTATTACAATTTTGACTATTTACATTGCTATCGCTCATAATGAGATACTCCCAAATTGTAAACACTACACATTTTCTACATTTGGTTAAGTGGAAACTATCAAGAAACTAAATGCAAGAGAGGTGGAGAAGCCATATTTATAAAAATAGGTGAAGCCTAAATTTATGTCCTAAGCTACTTTTATGGGGAATTTATACTCTTATTAACATTAATCAATCTATTTGTATAATATATATCTTAATTATAATCCCTTGTGGAGAAAGAAGTAGAATAGGGTAGGATTTTTTGGCTTTAACCTAGTTTGGCAACAACCCTTCCAAAAAAATGGTTAAATTTTATCCTCTAAGATATTGGTTTAAGTGTTTTTTCTTTCCTACGTTATCAAATTGCAAGGCAACACTCATGCAATTTTGTTAGAGAAAATAAGACAATTAGTAAGAAGCTAAGGCTTAATGAAGAATTCTTCCATGATGTTATAGGATTATTGTTTTAGATTAGATCAAGATATTCTATTGACGTATGTATAGTAACAATATAGGGACAATGACAATGCTTAGTTTTAATATTAATTGATGTTAAAAGATAATAATTATAATGATAATAATAAAATGCTAACGGGAACTTTGTTGGTTGGTGAAGCAACAATGGTGTTATTCCCCCTACAAAGGTTCTAATCACTCCAAGGAAATTCTTTTCTCCCATGCTATGGTCAATATTAATTATTATTAATACCAAAACCCTTATGATTATGGACCTACTAAACTTAATAACCCCCATGAGCCCTAAAATAATCACCCTTTAAGAAATTTTGCCCCAAACACACTATATCTCTAATCCTTATACCCTTGACACACTATGACCCCCAAACACAAAAAGAACCTTAACTTAGTGAATCACCTATCTATTATGACATTGTACATCCTAACCCACTTACCTATAACCACTCTCCCTCCCCCATATTGATTAATGTTGATTATGAATGAATAAATCCATAATAATTCAAGTGACACTAATAGCCATTAGCCCTTAACCATGTTTAGCCATTATTGATGATCTTGACTATAATGACCTAATTTGTTCATATTGACCATATTAATTGCATTTATCAATTAAACTTTAATTCCTTTAATATAATAACCTCCTTACCCACTAATCCTAATGAAGTAATCATTTATAAACTACCATGGAGATTCTATTGGAACAATTTTTCACAGCAGATTTTACAATGTATTGAAATATGCTATTATGTAATTTATCACCTCAAATCTCATATTTATTATTATTAGCTCAGTTCTCAAACTTATGGAAATAATTGAAATTGAAATAAAATGAATAACCATCCACACAAATAAACACAAGATGTGACCAGGGAAACCCAATATGGGGAAATACCAACAAGTAGGTGAAGCCTATGGTATGCCCTCTTTTACCACTCTTTTACTCAATTAAGAAATGCAAGTACAAATTAATGGGCATGATCTATGGAGTAACATTAGACATTGTGGCTTAAATGGTTTTTATAGAATCTATTACCTCTATTATCCTTCAATAATGCACCGCTAGATGTTATGCTGAACTATGAAATAATAACAACACTAAAATAGTGGAACCCTTTCTCTTCCAAGTGGCCCAATATCTAACGTAGCCTCATAATTGTCTAGGGTTTGGGTTCTTGCATTTCTTAACCGTTAGGGTTTTGGATTCCTTAGAATATTCTTGAAATCCCACACATGACTAGTTATGCATGTGTGAGTAATGGGTGCTAACATGGCATCCACTTAATACCATGGTGGTCAACACGGTACATCAACTTGCAAGAGGCATAACTTTCACATACAAGCTCCAATTGAGTCAATTTTGGCACTATTGGAAATCTTTCATTGTGTATAATAACATTTATGGGTTGGGAGTTGTGCTCACAAATGTTTTACCCTAATACGTGATGTTTGATGTCTCAAACTAGCTCTAGAAGGTTCCAAACTACAAGTAATAAAATTGGGACCTACCCCTTAAATGTGCCTTGCAATCCAATTCCTCCAAAATTTCCACCCAAAAATTAGCGAGGAAGATAAAGACCCATTTCAATTCAAACACTAGTTGTTGTTGACCATGTATACCATGGTTAAGCCATAAGCCACTAAGCCCCCTAACTCCATTAACTACTAACCCCTCAATACCCAGACCCCCTAACCTACTAAGTCGTTGACCACCTTATCCATTGATCCCCTTACACAATCATCTCTTAAAAAAATAATCCTACTAAACCCCTAACATAATCAACATCAAACACATTAAACCCTTAATACACTATGACCCTTAATCCGTATGACCCCTAGTTACACAGCATGACCTCAAACACACTAAACCCTAATGCACTACAACCCTAAGCTCTTATGTTCCTCAATTCTTATGAACCTTGATGTGATCATTCTGTAACATATTATGATTTGATATGGTAATCCTTGGAGAGGTAAACAAGGAATTGGCCAATTGGTTAAAGAAGGGTGTTGTTAATTATTTTTCCCACCAATGTCTAAGTCTCCCTATGACATGTTTTCCCCTTGTGGGCATGTGAATACTTGTGCTTACAATCCCAATTAGGGTGAAGTTCAAATTTTATTTAGATTTTCATAACAGATACACTACATGAATATTTTTAGAGGAATTATCCTAATTTTAGGGTTTATGTTGACCTCCCCCTTTATGTGTTACAATAAGAGGAAGTATATATAATTAAGAAAGAAAAGAGAAAAACAAAATAATGCAATAAAGGAGAACAATCCATATCTATATAAAGAAGTGAAACCTAAGCTTGCAACGTAATCTATTTTTGTGAGACAGTTATACTTTTTCATTATTAGTTATTTAATTATATATTTTAAATCTTTATTTATTTTTAAACATAAATGAGTAATGATTATATTAATTTTTTTCTTTCTTATTTCTTATTTCTTGTCCCTGTATCTAATATTGTCTCTTAACACCCTTGAAAGGCTACATATTGCCTCAATTATAAATACATTTCTAGAGGTATATTGTCTATACAATTTTCCAAACAAAAAAAAAGTGCAACCATACATACTTCTATTTAGGTCATTGATTTCCTTCAATGGAGGCCTATGGTGATCAAGATATTGTCCTCTTGGGATGCAAATCACATTTTCATAATCATTGAATCAAGTACTCAACATTTGAACTTGCTCTTGCAATTCTACTATCTGTGATTGAAGTGCCTCTGTCTTGTCCTCTCTAGCCATTTTTTCTGTCAAGGCTTGGATCTTCTCCATCTCTTGCAAAAATTTCATCATCTGCTCCTTGGCCTTCAAATTCATTACAAATCAAATCGAGTTGAAGTACATACAATTTATTTATTAACTATGTTACCTTATCTTTGCTGTTGCAGCTAGTATACTAAGTTTTGTTGTTGGTACCTAAAGCACCTCCCTGACCTCTCTCCCTATTCTTCGGGTTATATAAGCTCTTCCCCTTCCAAGTTTGATTCAACTAGATCAACTAGTCATGCTCAATGATGTTCCCTCATGATTCTAAAAATGCCTAATTATCATTCACAAAATCTTGTATGATATATACAGGAATGCGTAACCCAAAGGCACAAAGTCCATCTGACACTACTCTACTACCAGTGCCCTTATGTGGTTACAATGTAAAGACTCATGAGCTTGGGTTTGAATTCATTTTGATGGATATGGATGTTGTCAAATTTTGTCCCCCACAAGTACTTCTATCTAGCCAATGATTATGTTTTCTTTGAGACTAGCACAAGTATTTGTATGCCAAATTCATGGGCACACCTTCCCCAAAATGCTTACTTGAGCTACCATGCTTGTGTTAGTTTAGACACAATCACAAATTATCTAGCAAACCCTTGGAAATTAACTAGATTCCAATTTATTCTCATCCACCCACTAGAGCTAGCAGTGACCCAACGCCCTAGAAGTCTCAGGCTTTAAACAAATACTTAAAATAAAAAAGGAAGAAGTCACTAGCGAAGGAGGAGGTGCACCATCATGCGATTTGCAGTTAAACCATGGAACCTAACATTTCCACTTTCATTTATGTTGTCTTTCCAAATTGAAAGTTGAATTCAGGATCCATCCTAGCCAGTAGTGAATATGTAGTAGATTATATGCCTTTCCATAAATCCCATATACTTCCAACCTTAACCCAACATTAATCTTCATAATTTCCATTTCTCTAAGTGAAATCAATTTTGAAGGTGGATGGTCTATGCTAATACTATACTTTAGACATCGACTTAACCAGGACCCTTGAGATAATTTTTGTATCATGTCAAATGCATGCAACAAATTTACATGGGGTGCCACGAAATCCGTTGGGCCGGCTACCCATTGTTTATTATCTTGTATTGCATATTTTTTGAGCTTATGTGCATGGTTCTCATAGTAATATATTAAAAAAAAATCGTAGTCCATGAGACTTACCATAATCAATAATTTGGTCCTTGATATTAGGGAAAATTCTCCCATCCTAGATATCCGTTAATTTATAATTGTCCCTCCTAGAGCTGACATGCTTGGTTTACACACTTCTTAGTCTCATCACATTGGCTTCTTAGAAAATGGAATATTTTTTTTGAGCAATTTATTCCAACATCCTCTTGATTCTCTTCATAAGATTCCCAAACTACTTATCTCTTGGAAAATTACCTTTGCATAGGTGTTGAATGGTGATGAGTGAGTCTCCCAAGATGTTGATATTTGTCACTTGTGTAATTTTGACCAATATCAAGCCTTGTAACAAACCATACATCTCTACCTGGTTGTTAGTAATTCTTCCTAATTCCCATGCATATCTCTTGAAAAAATTTCCTTCAAGGCCATACAAAACATATCCCCTTCCTGCCACCCTTGGATTTTTGTTTGAGGCTCCATCAAAGTGAAGAACCCAACTGCCTTCTTTCATCTTCCACTCTTGTACTGCATGATCTTTTAGTCATAATTTCCAATGGAGATCTACCTTTTTGGATTTACTTATAGTTGTTGTAACTCATTCCTTAGTAACCACCAACTTAACCAACCATTCTCGTTCCAAGGAGTCCAAATGGGTTTGGTTTGCCAATATTTTATCCCCCAAATTCTGCCCACACAATTAGGTATTTCATGATCGTTGATCTAGGAAGTTGGTTGTAGTTTTTAAAAATGGAATGATTCTAACAAAATTTTCCAACATAAAAATTTAGGGAGGGATTCCAAAAAATGTTTAAGTTAAGCCTTACTTATAAGAGATCCACTGCAAAATATAGACGAAGAGTAGAAGAACATCAGGAGGTCATTAGGCCAATGGATTCTACTATACATTAAGGAGAGGGCCTCTATCTAAACCAACTTAGTATATGAACATTGCAGAAAAAGTCGTGGAATCTATTATTCTTGCTATTTGCACATTGGGCATCATGAAGGTCCCTATATTCCTCTCTTCCAGAGATTCTTAGTTGTCAGTAATTTTGTGTGCACTTATAACGAGAAAAGGGCATTAATTTTTGGATTTTCATTGGTATTCCATACTTTTTTCCATAGAGAAGACTTTGGAGGTAGCTAAGAAGAGAATAGAAATCTTCATAGCCTTCTTTAACAATGTATGAAGATGCTTTCTAGCCCAATTGATCTTCCCCTTGATAATTTCAAGGGGTGCATGCTACTAGTTTCTCTCTCATAATCATGGTCAAATGTCTAAGGTAGTATGGAATTCTACTCAAGTTCCATCCAATCTAATGGCCGCCTTCATCCACACCAAAATTTCTACTAGTGAGGATTTCTCTTGGGTGGGAAATATAACGTGGAGAGGAAAGAGTTCCAAAAATTCATTCAAAGGTTGTTTCTCCATTATCTAGTTTGTCCAAACATTGATTATTGCTCCATTATCAGGGATCTAGTAAATATTTTTACTTATGAGGGTGGTCGTTGTCATAATTAACTGCCAGGCCATTGATCCATTTCGAGTTGGTTGGATTTGACCAAGGCTGCATTCTCTTTCAGGTGTAATATGTTTTTCTCTTAGGACTAATTTCCACTTGTCCTTTTTTTGTGTCAAAAACAGCTAGAGCAACTTTTCTCCTATTTAATGAGGTGACATTTCTTTGTACTTTGTTTTCCACCTTCCTATAAAAACCACTAACTTTCTTTAGTCAAATGATTTAGAAAACTTTGAGGCACTAGGAGGGCAAAAAATTGATAGACAGGGATGGATGAGAGGAATTCCTTTATTAAAATGACAAATCTAGCTAGATTTAGCCATCTTTCCTCCCATACATAAAAAATTCCCTTAACTTTGGATATAAATCCCACCTAATCTTGTGGTCAGTGGGTTTCCAAACAGATGGGGATCCCTAAATATTTGAATTCTTTCTAGTTTTCAACTGAATGGAAACCAAATATCTCACTGATTTTCTTATGCTTGTCTACTAAAGCCTAGGACCTTTTTGAGATCATTTTCCCTCAAAATACCAAAAGGAAACTACCCAAAACCACCTTAAATCTTCTAGTTGTGATTTTTGATACACCCCCTTAAAGGAGCATGTTGTCCAAAAATTGTGAATGATTAATACTCCAGATGCCTTGTACGTATATTATTCCGTAGTGTTTGAAGGATAAAGTTGATAATGCTAAATTCAAGAAGGGATCATATGTTGGGTGTGTGTTATATTCTTTCCACGAATACCCCATGCGTGGGGTGCAGCAGGGGGGGCGGTTACCCCCCCTTTTGGGGGGTATGTAGGGGGGCAGTAGCCCCCCTACATGGGGTCCATGGCAGTGTTGTGGGAAATTTTTTTTGGACCCTATATTAGGTGGGTGGACCTACCTATGGTTTTTTGCATGGATTTCATACATGGTTTTGGGAATGATGGTTTTCTATCCATGGTATTTTGTAGATCGAGTAAAGGGAACTACAGTTATGTTCTAATCCAGGGTTAATGGACTAGGATTTATGGATGCTTCAACATGTATATATATGTATTGTAACATTTAAAGGCATATAATGAAAGATCAATCTGGTAGTCCTAGTTTTGGGATCCAGGGGAAATCTCTATGTATATATGTTTTATGTTTTATGCTCTTGCCATTGTTTATTTTATGTTTTTTAGAATTTGTATGCAGGTAATTTTTGTACGGGGTTAAAACCTACATTTAGTATCAGAGTTTTATTGGCTTCAAGGGGATGTGTTTGCTACTGAGGGGTTTTTCACGGCCCTCTGGTAGACCCTGTTCAATGGGAGATCTGCAGGATCGATTCTTATGGTGAAAGAATATGGTGAGAAGAAGAAAGATAGAGATCGAGAAATTTAATAGTCAGAGTTTTGAGTTGTGGAAACTCATTGTGGAGGATTTGCTGGTGGATAAAGATCAGTGGATCGTGGTAGATCTGGGTACTAAACCAACAACAATGTCAGCTAAAGACTGGTGAAGTTGGATCGGAAGGCAAAGAGCACAATAAGATTGTGTGTCTGAGATTCAGTATTGTTGAATGTATCAGGGGAAGCTTTGGCAAAGGATTAATGGGACAAGTTAGGGACTTTGTAACAATCTAAATCTTTGGTGAATAAATTGTTCCTACGGAAAAAGCTGTATAACCTGAGGATGAAAGATGGAGACTCGGTGACTGAGC
Organism: Pinus taeda; assembly: GCA_000404065.3. Classification (NCBI taxonomy): domain Eukaryota; kingdom Viridiplantae; phylum Streptophyta; class Pinopsida; order Pinales; family Pinaceae; genus Pinus; species Pinus taeda. Next base: position 33,250 of record APFE030932786.1, on the reverse strand, counting down.
ATCTGAATGCCTTTAATAGTCTCATCCTTGCTGTTGGAGGAGATTTGACACAAAAATATGGAGGGCTAGAATGGTGATGCCTTGTCTGTACGAGGATGGTCCCAGAATAGAAACAAAAATAAGTCCTCAAGTTGGAGATCTAAATCTAGAGGGAGATCTAAATCTCTAGGAAAACTTGTAAAGGTGTGTTGGAAATGTGGAAAGGAAGGGAACTTCAAAAGGGATTGTAAATCTAAAGCTATTAAGAAAGGAAAGGGATTTGATGATGCTCCTTCTGCAGAGGCAAAAACCACCTTAGATGAAGGTGGGGATGTGTACTTGGCTTCTTCTTCAAGTATACATGTAGATCATGAGGCATGGTTGATTGACATAGGTGCATCATTTCACTTCACTCCCCACAGGGAGTGATTTAGCGAGTATGATAAATATGATGGTTGTGATGTCTTCTTTGGGGATGATAGGAAGGCTAGAATTGTTAGATGCAGAAAATTCAAGTTGAAGTTGCAAGGTGGAAGGATTAGAACACTTCTAGGTGTTCTGCATATTCCTGCATTAGCCAGAAATCTAATTTTAGTAGGCAAGTTGGATGATTCATGTGTAAAAACAATGTTTGAGAAAGATACCTGCAAGATGGTTCGGGGAGAACTGGTATTGATGTGGGGAGTTCAGATTGAAACTATGTAAAGCTTCAGGGTAGCACTATTATTGATGGGTGCAACAGTTCTATGGTTCCTGAAAACGAAGTAGAAAATCTAGTGGTCTCTGGAGAAAAGACCATGCTACAGCATCAAAGGCTTGGACATATTGGAGAGAAGGGCCTTCAAATACTTCATGGTAATGGTATGATAGAAGCTATGTCTAATTTCTCTCTGGATTTTGATTTATGTAAAAAATATTATATGGGAAGTAGAATTGGGTGAGTTTCCCCTTTGGTACTAAGAGGGCGAAACAGATATTAGAGCTTGTGCATAGTGATGTGTTTGGACCTGTGTCGGTTCCATCACTGGGTAAATTTGTGTACTATGTATCATTTATAGATGAATTCTCAAGGAATACAAGGATATATTTCCTCAGGAAGAAATCAGAAGTCTTTGACAGGTTTAAAGAATTTAAGGCTCTAGTGGAAAACCAGATAGAGAAGAAGGTAAAGGTGTTGAGGATAGATAATGGTGGCGAATTTTGCAAGAAGGAATTTGAAGAGTTCTGTAAGAAGTGTGGTACAACATGGAAGAAGAATACTCCATACACATCTCAACAAAATGGAGTTGCAGAAAGAATGAAGATTACATTAATGGAAAAGGAAAGAAGCATGCTTAGTGGTGTCGGGGGACGGGAATTCTGGGCAGAGGTAGTGGAAATTGCATGTTACCTGGTTAATATATCACCTTCATCAATGTTGGAGGATAAGAATCCATAAAAGTTATCAACTAGTAAGAAACCTTCTCTTTCACATCTTAGGGTATTTGGATGCAATACATATGTACATCTTCCAAAGGAGAAAATAACAAAGTTTAATAGTAAATATGAAAGGTGCATATTTATTGGGTATAAGGATGGTTTAAAAGGTTATAAGCTTTGGAACCCATAAACAAGGATGGTTTTGTATAGCCGAGATGTGGTGTTTAGAGAGGTGAAAGATGTTATTAAACATGAAGTCCTACCAAACGAACCTGAGAAGATAGAGTTTGAGCTAAAGGAGGAAGAATCAGACTCTACAAAAAAAGAGGAATGAGAAGATGAAGAGCCACAAACTCTAGCTGTGAGAAGATCAATTCGAGAAAGAAGGTTTCCAGAAAGGTATAGTCCATTTGATTTTTGTTCAAATTTTTCTTTTTTTATTACTAATGATGATCCCAGAACTGTGAGGGAAGCAGTAGATTCAAAGGATGGAAAACTCTGGAAAGATAACATGGTTGATGAAATGGCATCTTTACACAAAAATGAGGCTTGGGATTTGGTGGAGTTGTCGAATAGAAGGAAACCCATTGGCAACAAATGGGTGTTCAAGAAGAACATGAATGCAGAAGGTAAGGTGGAGAAATACAAAGCTCGGTTGGTAGCAAAAGGTTATTCCCAGGTGCCAGGAATTGATTTTGGTGATATTTTTTCTCCTGTTGCAAAGGTAGCTTCTATTAAATTAATTTTATCTGTTACAACTGCTTTTGATTTTGAGGTAGAACAGATGGATGTGAAAACAACATTTATTGATGGGGATTTGGAAGAAGAGATCTACGTGAAGTAACCTGAAGGCTTTACGGTGAAGGGTAAGAAAGAACTGGTATGCAAGTTAAAAAAATCTTTGTATGGGTTAAAACAATCACCATTGATGTGGTATTAGAAATTTGATACATTTATATGGGGACTTGGCTTCACCAGAGGCAAAGCAGATCACTGTGTGTAGTTTAAATTAATTGGTGACCGTGATATTTATCTGGTCTTGTTTGTCGATGATATGTTGTTGGTTGGAAATGACAAAGAAATTATCCAGGATTTGAAGACCCAATTGTCTTCCAAATTTGAAATGAAAGATCTTGGTGTTGGGAACGGGTCCCTTGGGGTCAATTTTTGGGTTAAAAGCCCAAGTTTTGGGGCTAAAGGCCCAAGTTTGTGTAAAGGAATGTAAAGTCTCCACATTTTGTGGTTGCGGAGCACGAATATGTCAAGAGTCAATAAAGGGTTTCCGTCCTTCTTTTGTGTAAAAGCATGTCGGCTTTAGAGATCTACCCATGGTCCATGGACCATGGGATTATATAGAAAGGAGGTCTTAGAGGAGTCTAAGATAGTTTTAGTTTAGTTGAGTTCATAATTGATACTTGATGTTAAGGAATGTAATGGGTTTGTGAGAGTTAAGATCGAAGAGTCTTAGCGTTGGAAGAGGCTCTATAGCTGAGTGTGCAGAGGCCTAGGGTAGAAGTCCATAGCTGAGTGCTTGGACCCCTGGAGCTGTGTGCATAGGGTAGTCATAGTCTGTATTGGATATTTGAATCAATAATAAAGAGGAGCATTCTAAAATTACCTATGTATTTTACTTTTTTTCATTGCATGCGATTATGTTATATATTGGGTTTATGTTTTAATGCTACTCTGATGCGTGAATCTATACATTTCTCTATTTTATATGACCGCAAGTAGAGATATATGTTTACACGAAGATAACTGTAATGCATGTTAAAGTAATCAATACTTAAGCGAATATGGGTAATTACAGAAGTAAGAGTAATTACAAGGATGTGTAAGTGCCTGATCTATCAATTTAGGGCTCGCAAAGGATGACCGAATACTTTAGCGTAGGCTTCGAGGACGAACAAGAGAAGTAATCTGATAAGCCCTAAAGGACTTATCGATCTGCACGAAGGAAGGTTAGGGAAAATAACCGGCATCACAACCATCTTATGGTACGGAAACTTGGTTCCTACATCCCCCAACACTGCTTCGAGTGAGCATTCAGTCCGTGCTCCGTGGATTGATGTCGAAAGGGCCAGTAGTGTACGGATTTGCTTGGATACCTAATGCTGAACCTGAGTCAAGTCCCATCAAGCCAACAAATGGTTCCATTGCCAGGACCAGGATCTTCATAACGAGATGTGTGATGTCACATAATTGGAATCCAACTAAGAAGGAAATTGAAGACTGGTTGGATAGAAACATCCACGAATTCGAGGCGCAAGAAAACAGGAATCCGTGATTGATGAAAGAACAGTGGTTGGACAAATATCTGTACACAAAGATACACGAAATCTTCTTTTGTTCCTTCCCGATTGAATTATACACGTGGATCGCGAATTTGGGAGATGACCAAGGTAGGTGGAGGCTTGACAATTTGTTTGTCTGGACCCTGGAGTTAGTGAAGAAATTGGAAGCCTTTGAAGATAAGATTATGCATGTTGTCGAGCATTGGCTTGACCATATCATAGGAGGGTTTGTGACATAGTTCGCGGTCGATACTTCAGTCAATTATAGTGAAGCAGAGTGCTACTTCTTCAAGGGGAAGTGAGGTAATTATTTGAAATCATTAAATACTTGGATTAAAATGCTCTTATGTGAAGAGAAGGTTATGCAGTTAACTTGATGTTTGGGGCTACGCGAAGTGGAAGGATTTTCAAGGATGGAGGAAGAAAAGGCCCTAAATATAGCCCGCTGATTGAGCCTCCTCTCAGTGATGACGAAGGAGCAACACAGGCTTCTCCATTGAGCGTTATTCAGTTGATAAGACAGGGGTTCTCACGAATACCTACACCACCTCGATATTCACCTCATCCATCCACACCGCCTCCATCCTCACCTCCACCGCTTATCCCCTCACCCACACCACCACCACCTCCACCACCATTCAACATGGAAAAATATGTAAAGCTACCTATATTCAAGGGCGTAGGAAATGAAGAACCAGACTAGTTTTGGTTCATCACGAGGGTTGTATGGGAAGCTCAGGGTATCACAAATGATTAAGTGAAGAAAGCAACATTGATTAGTGCTTTGCAGGACCGCGCACTAACTTGGTACATTAAGTACTGCATTTATAATCCAATGTCCATGTTGGCCGATATCCAAACTATGCTGAATAAGGAATTTAGTAAACCTAAGTCGAAGGCACAATCAATTGTGGGATTCAAGGAGATCATAATGAAGCCTAGGGAGATGCCCTGGGATTTGGATCAAAGGTTGAAGTTTATTATCTGTGAATGCAACATGAATTTGACTGATGGACAGCACCGCGAATTGTTTGTGGCCTCACTCCTGCCTCACCTGAGGGTTGTGCTAACACAACAGAAGATCGGGACCCAGGCAAAAGCTCTGGAAATCGCGACGAGATTGCACGAGAAACCAATGTAGGATGCTAATCTGGGGGTTCAACAGATTCACGGGCAGTTGCAAAACCTTTGCCTTGAAATGAAAAGTCTAAAGAAAGACAGAACAGCTCAGCCAGAGGCACACTAAGAAGTGTGGTGCCTAAAGTGCAAAAGCCAGGGGAATGACAAAGATCATTGCCCTATTTTCGTAAATTATGTTGCATTAGGGGGACCAATGCATCTGAGGCCAGAAGCTACAGTAGGGCCAAGCGCAGGGCCCATGATATGGTGTGCTATTTGTTAGGTAGCTGGGAAACATACAACAAACAATTTCCATTTGTTGCAGAAATTTGTACAGACACCGCAACAACTCTTCTACAACTTTTGTTAATCTACAGGTCATGTTGAGCACAATTGCCAAAGTTACGAATTAATGATGGACAGGACACCTACATACAGGGTGCAGGCATAAACGCGGTCTCCGAACCAAGGCGCTATAGGAGCGTGAGGCGAGTATCAGGGGTGTGGCCGAGGCTGGGGTGGAGGAGGGTCTAGTAGAGGTCAAGGGAAGATTTTTTTTGTTACAATTGTGGAGGACTGAGACACTATGCCCGAGATTGCCTGAAACCAATGCGGTTGTCATGCTGCTACTATACTCAGTTTGACAATGTGACAGAGGATTGTCTTATATTGTTAGCCAAGATACACGAAAAGGAGGCGCAACCTCAGCAACCGACTCATAACCTGCATATGATGAGGGCTGAGCCTCACGAGGAAGACCCTAAGGTAGATATTGTGCTACGGAGTGGAGTGACGACTGGTGAGGATAAGGGGAAGCAGCGCGAAGAAGGTGAGTGGGTCCACAAAGCAACAGAAAAGGAGACCGGGTTTGATCTAGAACGCGCAAAAGAAACATGTATTGAAGCAAAGAAAATTTTCGTTGAGGCCTCTACCTTAGGAATTCATAAGAAACTGGTTGAAGAAATGGACCCATCCATGATTACCACGTTCTTAGAGACCTGCATGAAACTGCTCTGCGATAGTAAGGCTATGAAGGGACTGCAAGAACTAATCATTAGGTGCACTGGCAAGGAAAATACTACTAACGAACCACACATAGTCAGAAATCTTGGTAAGCATAAGGCAAGGGCTGGACATGAGATGAGACTCACCAAACAAATAGGAGAATAGGAAATGGACCAGGTTATCTTGGACCTAGTATCCGATGCGAATGTCTTTCCGAAATAGACATGGGAAAGAATGGGGATACTTGTGCTACAATGGTCTTCAATTCAGTTAAGGATGGAGAATCAACAGAAAATCATCCCAATGGGGAGGTTGCAAGGGGAAACAGTTAAGAACAAAGGCATGAGTGCACTAGTGGATTTTGAAGTGATAGAATTTTGGATGACAATAATCCCTACCCCGCGCTCCTTGGGATCGATTAGGCCCCTGAAGTGAATGGGGTAATCAACCTGAAGAAGCGAAAGATGATATTTGAGAAGAAATCGCTCCACGTAGTGGTGCCACTAGACCCTCCGGAAGGACCACGCTATACTGAACCGGTCCGCGATTATGAAAGTGATGAAGATTTGGACCAGATTTACAAGACAACGACGTGAGATCAAGATTGGGTGAATCTAACAACATATAGACATATTTAATGGGACCGCGAGATCTCCTGCACCTCAGATTCAGATGAAGAACTGGAGCACTAGTAGAATCGACTGCATGAAGTATCTACGCTGCGCTATAATATGATGACTAAGGCGTTTCACTATGTATCATCAGAGGTAAGAAATCTGCCTTACTATGATGGGTTAACTAATATTGATCACTTTTTGCATGCATTTGAAAGGGAAGTACCAGAGAAGCATCACTTCCAGGCATTATATTAGGCGTTGCATGCTATGCCCACAAGATGGTGGGTCATGCACAAAGATAGTTTTGATGACTGATGCAAATATAGGAGGATGATGAGGGTACACTTTGGTCATTCGAAGGTGCGATTAATAGAAAAATATGATGGGAGAAATGATCCACACGACTATTTGGCCAAATGGATTGAGTGTACGGAGCGAAGCCTCAACCAGAATGGGTCCATCTGTTTTTTCATACCTTGGATGTTATACCAATGAATTGGTACTTGGAGACAAAACTCCATCACGGCATCGAAGAATGGGATATTTTGTGCCAGATATTTTTGATGACGTTCAATTTTGAGGATGGATTTGAATCTATCGATGAAGCATTGTAGGAGGTCAAGACAGTAATTTTTAGGATACCATAGGATCCTATGGATTTGATTCAACCTGATTGGACCACCGAGCTAAGCCATGCATTGGAGTGCTACAATGTCACAGCAGAAGAGGACGATGAAGACCCGAGGAAGATTAATATTCCAGATATTGAAGGACACCGCCAAGTTGAAGGACCATAGCTAGAGAACCCAGACATAACTGAGCCGCTCAAAACCAGGTAGGTGAAAATTGGCACGGAGGAAGAGCTGAAATTTGCAAAGATTGGGGACTACTGGGATGACGTGACAGTAGATAAGGTCGTCGAACTACTCCGCGAATATCAGGATTTATTTCCCACAAAGTTTTTAGATCTGAAAGGGATAATAAGGGACCTGGGTGTCATGAAGGTCACCCTAAAACTGGATGCGAAACCTATGAAGCAAAGACCTTACCACCTCAATCTGAAGTATAAAGAAAGGGTCCACTTAGAGTTAGACAAGATGCTCGCGGCAGGTATTATTGAACCATTGGAAGAATCTGATTGGTTAAGCCCAATAGTGGTTCAAAAAAAGAAGTAGAAGGAAGAAATAAGGATATGCGTAGATCTCAGGAAGTTGAATGATTCCTGCATGCATGATCCCTTCCCAACTTTGTTCACCGATGAGGTCCTGGATAATGTTGGCAGCCAGGAAACATATTCATTCACAGATGGGTTCTCTGGGTACCATCAGATCTAGATCGTGCCAGAGGATAGAAGTAAGACAACCTTCACCACTGAATGGGGATGCTTCCAATATATGGTAATGCCTTTTGGGCTGAAGAATGCGTTGTCAATATTTTCGCGCGTAGTCATCACGAAATTCAAGGATTTCATTCATAAATTTCTGGAAGTATACTTTGACGATTGGACAGTGTTGGGATTAGTGAAGCGCCATGTGGCGAGTCTACGCTTGATACTAGATACATGCCGGAGGTACCAGATCGCACTAAATCTGAGGAAATGTTTGTTTTGTGTCCCTTTTGGGATCTTGCTGGGCCATGTGGTATGCAGGAAGGGCTTGATGGTAGACCCAGAGAAGATCGCGGTCATAATCAATTTGGAGGTGCCAAGGAGTGTGAAACAATTGCGGGAAACATTGGGGCATACGGGATACTATAGGAAATTCATGAAGAGCTATTCCCATGTCACCGCACCAATGGAAAAAATTTTAAAGAAGAATGTCACGTTTTGTTGGAATGAAGAATGCCAGAAGAAATTGGATGTGCTAAAGGAGAAAATGGTCACTGCACCAATCCTAGTCTTCCTGGATTGGAAGAAGGAATTTCATGTGCATGTGGATGCGTCATGTATTGCGTTGGGATAAGTACTGACACAGGCCGGTGAAGGGGACTTGGATCACCCTATAGCATATGCAATTAGGAAGCTGTCCAAAGCTGAGAAAATTTATTCCATGCCAGAGCGTGAAGGACTAGCTATGGTGTACTATAGTGTACATGCTCCAGAAGTCCAGGCATTATATATTGGGCGAACATTTTAATATGTATACAGACCATTCGGCGTTAAAATACCTGGTCAACAAGCCTATGTTGGGGGGGAAGATATGAAGGTGGTTGTTGTTGATCCAGGAGTATGATTTTGAAGTTATTGTGAAACCAGGACGCTTGAATGCTGGATCGAATCATTGGTCACGCACTGAAACAGGAGAGGAACCTTCGAATTTGGAGGAAGGACTACTTGACATGCATGTCTTTGCAGTACATGTCACGGAAAACCACTTTGAAGATATTATACACTTCCTGACAACAGGTACGGCTTTGGAAGGATATACAAGCCAATAGAAGAAGGAACTGGTGCTGCGCATGACAAACTTTTTTTTCATTGCAGGGCACTTATATAAAATGGGATAAGATGAAATATTGTGACGTTATGTGCTAGATTTTGAATGAAACAACATCCTTGCTGAGGCTCATGGCGGAGCCGTAGGAGGTCATTATGAAGGAAAAGCAACAACGCAGAAGATTCTACGCGCTAAGTTATGGTGGCTGACCTTGCATAAGGATTCAAAAGCGTATTGTAGGGCATGTGACACATGCCAAAGGGCAGGTAGACCCTCATGTAGGGATGAGCTGCCGCTGAATCCACAGATATCGCTATAGCCCTTCGAGAAGTGGGCGACTGACTTTGTAGGACTAATTCAGCCTCCAGGGAAGAAGATGGGTGCACGGTACATCATCACCGCGACTGAGTACTTAACCAAATGGGCAGAGGTGTAGCCTATGAAGGACTGTACAAGGACGACAACAACCAAATTCACCTTTGAGTATGTGCTGACAAGATTTGGTTGTCCAAAAGTTTTAATGAGTGATCGTGGTACACACTTTCTTAATGAAATGATTAGTGCGATGACGGAAGAGTTTCAGATTTACAATCAGAAGAGCATGCCATATCATCTACAGGCTAATGGAATGGTAGAAGCATTTTATAAAATATTGGAGAGCGCACTCACGAAGGTTTGCAATGCTCAAAGGAATGATTGGGATGTGCGCGTACCCACGATACTATGGGCATATAGGACAACTTGCAAGAAGTTGACTGAACAAACATCATTCATACTGGTTTATGGCGTGGAAGCTATGATGCCGATGGAGTGCATTGTACCTAGTCTGTGCATAGCAGCATTAATGAGAATGGTAGATCGCGAAGCCCTGGAGGAGAGGCTCGCACAACTAACAGAGTTTGAAGAAGATATATTTCTAGTTGGATTCCATTAACACGTTCAAAAGGAGCACGAAAAGGCATGGCATGATCGACACATCAAACTGTGCACCTTCAAGGTAAATGATTTAGTTCTATTATATGACAACAAGTGTTGGTACCACTCTATGACCCCTTTTTCCCTCCCAAAACATGACAACTACCTACCTCTTTTCATCATTTATCCCTCAAATGCCTTGGAAATTGATTAACTAATAGTCTTATAGTTGTTGAATTGCATTTAAATTGATTTAAGGGTTTTGTGTTAATAAATTAGGATTTTTTGGGCAAAATGACTACAGGAACTCCCAACAACCTAAAAATGGCTTATTGTTTGACATGTGGCATGACAGCTAGGCCAGAGCGAAAGGTATGGGTGAAAAGTGGAATGTCCAAGCATGGACAAGCACCTATCCCGCAGCGGAAACAACCCTCCTACATGCACGGTCAACGACTGGTCAACTATGGCATGTTGGCGACAAAGGCAGCAACAGCACACAGTCACAGTTTAAATCGATTTTTAGTTGTTTCCTTTTTTTTTATATGTGTAAGCTAGGATAGAAACATTTTGTGTTTTGGTAAAAGCGGCAACAACCGCTCATGGATGAACATCCATTTTCAAGGGATGTGAACCATATGTAAATATAAGTCCGAACCTGGTTATATGTTCGTTTTACGTTTTTACTTGTTGCTTCATGAACAGAGCTTCGATTTAATATAAATAAGACTTGCATTATAATCACAATGCGTTGTTTTAATACGGTGATCGTGGGATAACAAGCTCGGTATACCAAGAACGCGAATGGGCCCTGCGTACATGGTATACTGTTGCCATTTTAATTGCGTTTACATTGTCATTTTAATTGCGTAATTACGTTTACAGTGTTATTTTAATTGCGTTTACAGTCAAAGCATTTGATTGGTATTTGGTATTGATATATATATGCACAGGGATTAAATCGGTGTTTATATGAATGCGCTGTTTATATGTTTATGCATGCGCTTGAATAGACCATCATTTGGATTGTGAATTATATCTTGTAAGGGATTCGATCCAGGGTTGCCTTGTAAAGCACTGTCATGGACTGCATGCTTACGATTTTCACTTTGCATGATTGTAATGAATGTTCATGAATGTTGAGTAGCATTGAACAGAGGTTTTATGTTTGATGTCTCTGTAAGGAGGCCAAAACCTTTAATTACAGTGGTACACAACATGTTATGAATTGAATCTTAGCTGATAATGATACATAGTTTGATGCTTAGTTAGTATTTGATTGATAGTTTGATATTAGAACAAGTCATAGCACTGTAATTAGGAAGAGTAGGCTTAGATTAGATCCTTTATGTCTATATATTTTAGGCACACGCCTCTAAGTCTACGCACCCTGGTCGATAATAAATTTAGCCCAGTCTAGCACCCTAGAAAGGACACTACATTTTGGCGCCATTGCCGGGGAGCCGTACTTAAAGGATTGAAAAGAAAAAAATTCAATAAACAAAAATAAATAAAAATACAGTTAAAAGTCATGTTCATTTATGCCTAGGTTTAGAGACAATCAGGGTAGATTCATAAGAACCCCCCACCATTCAAAAACTAACCCATCATCATCAGGAGCAGACTCTGTAAAGAATTCAACACCAACTAAGGAAAATATCATTCAAGCATTATAGGATAAACAAAAATCAGGGCAGAGACTTACTCTAGTCGAAAGGCAAACTTTATTCATACATAAATCATAGAAGAGGGACTTTCCTAGGTCTGCCACACAAGGAGAAAGTAGCACAGTGACTCAACACTCTCCAGAGATTGAACACTCTCCAGAGACTGAACACTCTTACCTTAATCGCCTCTTTGAAATAAGTGACTCTGATACAGAGAAATCTACTAAGATGGCTGAGGAAGGAGATGGATCAGCACCACATCAAAGACAGAGAGATGAGGAAGAGTCAACTTTTCCTTTTCCCATACAAGAACCACCAGAAGATGATGAGATTAAAATGAAAAACATACCCCCATCATTGCTACCTAACTTTTATGGTATGGCTTCAGAAGATCCAAACTCATTCTTGTTCGAATTTGACATTGTATGTCGGACATATGGCTATACTGATGATGCCCATAGGCTCAGTCTTTTTCCAGCGACACTAAAGGCATCAGCCTTGAGATGGTTCATGGGGCTTGGTGAGCATACTATCACTGATTGGGATGGTATGAGAAAAGTATTTCTAAGGAAATATCAACCCTACTACAGATCCAAAGACTCTAAAGATGACATCTTTAGAATGAGCCAGCAAGAGGATGAAACCTTAGAGGAATACTTGGAATGGTTTGTCTACAACTTACAAAAATCCAAACACCGAACTATGCCTCTTGAACTGACCCGCACAATATTTTTGAAAGGTATCCGAGAGGAATACATGGATGACCTCAACTTGATGGGTAAAGGTGACATTTCTGTTTTACCCTTTGAAGAAATCACTGATCTATGCGAAAAGTATTCAAGGAGTAAAGCTAAAATGGGAAAAAGAACCTTGTCATCCAAGGTCACCAAGTCCACTTCAACAAGTGTCACAAGGGCTGAGATAGGAAATATGTTAGAAGAATTTAAGACAGATTTGTTAAGCACAATAGGGAACCAAATTGACACTCTAAAAGCCAAAAAGAAACAAGAAGCTGAAGATCAGGTAATGGTTATTTTCTGCCCCAAGTGCCGGAAGAAACATGCATTAAAGGACTGTCCTCTAGAAAACATTCAAGTTTGTGCTTTCTGTACTGAACATCATGATATATTTAACTGTCCTAAAGTTAAGGTTTTGCAGAACTATAACATGGCAACCAATGCAGAGATGGAAAACATGTATTACATGGGTGCAAAAAGACCATGGCAGCCAAGGCCAGCACCTCAAGGTATGTTCCCAAATCAAAACTTGCAATTTCCTGTGAATGATCATGTATGCACAGAATTCATGGAATGTACCCATGCCATGGTAGCACCAAAACAACCCACAGCAACAATGGAGACCATCTCAACAGTACTCTCAATCTTATCATACATATCCTCAACCATACCCACCATATTCACAACCATATCAACAATATCATCAACTGTATCCATCACATTCTCAACCATATCAGCAGTATCCTCAGCAAGCTGTTTATCCACCTCAACCTACTCAACAAGCACTGCCTTCTCCTCCACCAATAAATCCACCACAACTACAATTTCCAGCTAACTCACAACCTTC